>JAKSZT010053888.1:6699195-6710995 GCA_026826555.1 Tolypeutes matacus | reverse complement strand
CTTTCTTTCTTTCTTTCTTTCTTTCTTTCTTTCTTTCTTTCTTTCTTCTTTCTTTCCTTCTTTCTCTCTCTCTCTCTCTCTCTCTCTCTCTCTCTCTCTCTCTCTCTCTCTTCTCTCTTTCTCTCTTCTCTTTCTCTCTTCTTCATTTCTTTCTTACAGCTTTGTTGAGGTATAATTTACATACCATGAATTCACTTGCTTTAAGTAAATTTCAATGCAGTGATCTTTATTAAATTTACAGAGTTGTGCAACCATCACCAAAATCCAATTTTAGAAATTTCCATCACCTCACAAAGAGCTCTTTTGTCTCTTAGCAGTCACTCTCCACTCCCAGCTTCAGGCAAGCACTACACTACTTTTTGTCTCTATGGATTTGTCTTTTAAAAAAGGCATTTCATATAAACGGAAACATGCAATGTATATATATATTTTTGTTTCTGACTTCTTTCATTTAACATAATGTTTTTAAGGTTTATCCATGTTGTCTAATGTGTGAATACTTCATTTCTTTTGATTGCCAAATAGTAATCCATTGTATGGATTTTGTTTATTAATCAGATGATGGATATTCAGATTAATTCCAATTTTTGGCTTTGATGAATAGTGCTGCTATGAACATTTGTGTGCAATAATTTATGTAGACATATGTTTCCATTTATCTTGATATCTAAGAGTGGAATTGCTGGGTCATATGGTAAATTTATGTTTAACATTTTAGAAACTGCCAAACTGTTTTCCAAAGGAGCTTCACCATCTTGTATTCCCACCAGCAATGTATGAGCGTTCTAGTTTCTCCATATGCTCACTAACACTTTTTATTGTCTGTCTTTTGAATTATAGCCATCCTAGTGGGGTGAAGTGGTACTGCAACCTTTCTTACAGGAGTTGGATTTGGGGAATTGTTTCTTGTTGTCAAGGTAGAGTTCTGTTGGCCTGGCAGGAGGCATTCTGAGATGAAGAGACCACTGTGGATACAGTTTTAAAAGGTAAATGTTGTAAAAGAATTATTTCTTATAAGGATGGATACTAGTGACCAATACTAATGTACAATAGCATGTTGTACATTTATGTCTTTCAGGACACCTGTATATAGATGTGAGATGCAGGCTATACCCACCATCTGTTTGTTACTCCAGAAAGCAGTCAATGAAATGTACCAATATATTACTACAACTTGTAATAAGTGTACCTGGTAGCCACACTGAGATGTCTGATCTGAGGAAACACTTCCTAGACCTTCTTGTTCCCCACCCATATTAGTGAGAAAAGGGACTCTAAAAAATGGTTAAAAAACAAATTGGTTTTTAAAAAAAGATAATGAAACTGATACATAGGTCAAATCCAATAGTTCTAATTTCTGTTTTTCCATATATTTATAATCCCTCCATGAATATCATGTGCATATTGGATCATTGATTTAAAAATTTAAGTGTTTTGATCATTTTTGTGACCCCTGGGGCAGTGCTAAATCTTCCATGCACTCTTTAGTTTTTTTATTAAACCAGCACTACTAATTGATTTTTGCCAGCTACACCTGTTTTGCTTATGTATTTAGATTTTCATGAAATTCTTTAAAATTTTGTCTGTGACTCCAAGTAAATTGAAAACTCACTGGTTAAAAAATGAATATTTCCCATCATTATTTCACACATTAGTCAATGTTTGTGTATGCTGGAGTGATTTGACCACTTTTTAACCAACTTTTCCTAGTTAATTTTTTTTTTTTTTTAAGATTGTAAGCTTATTTAGGACGACTGATGAATATCTTGCCTATTTAGCCATGCTCTGCTATATTACACATATATATTTTTTATTCTTAGTAGCTTTAATGAAAGGGAAATAAAATTTCTAATACAGGTGAAGATTTGACCATTTTTATTGTGGTTCTTGAGAGATATTATTGAATAGAATATAAAAATTGCAATTTTTTCCTAATGTTGGAAAGTGAAATAAAGAAAACAAAACCTAGAAAAGTACTACCTTAATGTGCATTTAAATAAATCATGCTGCATTCATTAGGTGAAATGTCATTCCATCATTTGTTTTTAAAAAATGAAACTGAGGGGAGTGGATGTAGCTCAAGTGGTTGAATGCCTGCTTCCTGTGTATGAAGTCCTGGGTTCAATCCCCGGTACCTCCTAAAAAAATAAAAATAAAAAGAAAGAAACTGAAATCATTATGTATAATCATATAACATTGTCCCCAATATTTTAAAAGTAGAAAAGCAAGTAGCAGATACCACAATAAACAGTGCCTCAAACAGTGGGGCTCCTGAGGGCTCTGGAGACATCCAGATACTATAAGCAGGGCAGACAATCTCAAGAATTCGGCACCCTGTCAGTGGACCTTACTTTGGAATTTATGCTCCCCAGTGTAACAAAGTTAGACTCATTTATAGTTTCCCCACACATGGCTCTTCTGCCTTTTTTATTTGGACCCTAATTAGCACTATACTCGATAAAAATATGTCCCAGAGACTTAAATCTTTGGTCCGTCCTTGTGCCCCTTGAGCCCTGAATCTCAGCAGAGTTGCAACACTTACTCTCCAGTTCATTGGACTCACCCAGGACAACTTACAAGGAGATGATGACAGACAAGTCCCATCCCAAGGAACAGAGAGTGCCTGCAACTGCAAGCAAGATAGTTCCAGCCATCTGCTCCATGGGACCTAAGCCCCCTCTCAATTAGAAGCAGAATGGGCATCACCATCCTCAAATTCTCAAAATTGGGGACTAAATTAGACTTATTGTTATTCTACTATAGACTTATTATTACTCTAGCAATGGAAGAATTCTTATCATTGATATAAAGGTAGTAGCCACCAGAGTTTCTGAGGGGAGGGAGGGGGAAGAATAGGTGTAATATGGGGGCATTTTTGAGACATTGGGATTGTCCTGCATAACATTGCAATGACGGATACAGTCCATTATATATTTTGTCATAACCTACAGAACTGTGTTGTACAGAATGTAAACTATAATGTGAACTATATACCATGGTTAGTGGCAATGCTTCAATATGTGCTCATCAATTGTAACAAATGTACCACACTAATGAAGGATGTTGTTAATGTGGGAAAGAGTGGGAGGGGCAAGGGTGGAACATATGGGAATCCCCTATATTTTTCATGTAACAGTTATGTAATCTAAAGCTTCTTTATAAATAAAAAAAATTTAAAAAGCAAGTAGCAGAGCAATATGTGTAGCATGATTCTAATTACATGCAAATGGCTTATACATATATGTCTTTGTTATGCAGAGGAAATGTTTGGAAGTCCATCCACCTGCAAAACTGGGGCACAGAATGATGTATTTCATATAATATTCTGCTGTTTGAATTCCTGAAATGACAATGTTTTGATAATCAAAACTTCAGACAAAATCCCATGTTTTGAAAGAACAGAGGTATCTGCTTAAATTTGGGTGTATCATTTATCATTTTAGTTCATCCATCTCTTCATATACTTTTGTTACTGATCATCAATAGACTGGGCCTGTGCTGTAGTTGAATATGATCATGCCTTTTCTCTGAAGGTTTTATTATATAGTGAAATTAAAATAACCAAGTCCATTCTAATGCTTTCATCTGATTCTACCTAATTTCCCTTACCACTTCCCACACCTCAGTCCATGTCCTCTTCTCAAGCAATACAAATGAACCTGAGTCCTCCAATCACATTTCTTTATTTCTTTTGGTGAAAACTATTCCTTCCTCTCCTTCCAAGCCTTGCTCATTACCTTGCCCTCTTCATGAAGCATTGGCACAGCCATTGGCTTTGAGAACATGGCCATCGCTAGGACCCACTGGGCTGTCTTCAGTTCTTTCTTCTTCACAGTTCACTCACCTTTGACCTTCCAGCTCATCTGACCTGAAGGCACACTGACAGACTAAACTCAGAAAGAATGCCATTTTAGGGTCATTTGGGTTTGTGGAACCTTCTCCTTACAATACATTTTGAGGGAAGATTAGTGAATTGTATCTTATCTCAGAGTTTAGGTAAACTAATTAAATAAAAAAGAGCATTTCTGGGAGAACTTCAAGCATTGGAAATATTGCCCAATTGAGGCACGTGTGTGTTTATTCAGATTGTGTCAAATAAAATCTAATAGCTGAAGAGATTTTTTTAAAAAAAGAGGTACTGTGGAATGAACCCAGGACCTCGTACATGGGAAACAGACATTCAACCACTGAGTTATATCCACTCCCCAAAATATATAATTTATGTTAACGTTTTATTATTATTATATTTTTAAAGGAGGTGCTGGGGCTTGAACCTGGGACCTTGTACTTGGGAAGCAGATGCTCAAACCACTGAGCTACACCCAGTCCCGCAAAAAGATTTTTCAAGATCGCTAAATGGTAGTGATCTTCCCATACTCAAAAAAAAAAAAAAAAAAAAAATCCCTTATTTTGCCTTAAGTAGCTCGTTCATTAAGTAAAAAGTGTTAAAACACTACAAGGACAATTAAAGGGGGATTTTCAAGGCTTGCATCAAGTAAGCAAGTGACTAAACATTTTGTCCATCTTTCCCAGGACATGTCAGAGGACATATAGATGGACAAGATATGGGGACAAGTTACTACAATGTATAATAATGGTCCAAGCATTATGCAAACAAGTGTTAGGTCTTTTGAGAAGGGAAGCATCATTTTTTTCTCTGAGAAGCTGGGGTAGAATTAATAGTAACAGGGGACACTTGGCCTGGACTTTGAAAGATGGACAAATTTCAATAGAGAGGTAAAAGGCATGATAAACAGGGCCTATGGGATGGAGGTAGAAAAAGTATGATATATTTTCAAGGAATTTTTGATAGATTATTTTGACTGAAGCAAGGAATTTGAGTAGTGAGGAGGTAAATAATGTTGGTAAATGAAAGTCTGGACATGCTTCAAGTTGCCCATTTTTGCTATGGAGAATAGGGAGTCATCTAATGTCATTGAGATGATCAGCATATGACAGTATGGCAGCACCATGCCGCTGTGCTGGAGGGAGGTGGGTCCAGGGAGTGAGGGATAGTGGCAACAGTCCAGCAGGGAAAGTGATCATTGTCTGAGCTAGGATGATGTCCCTGGAAATACAAAGGATCAGACTACTGGGAAAGATGGTACAAAGGAGGAGATGAAGGGATTTTCTAGCTAGTAGGATGTGCCAGGCAAAGTAGAGGGCAAAGTCAAGAGGACCTCAGATGTACAAATCTGGATGACTATGGTAATGTTTTTAATACAATAAGTAAGTTGAATAGAGAAGCTAGTTAGAGGAGAGAAAATACCAAATTCAATTTTTTATATATCTTATTTTAAGTGATTGGAGGAGGAAATTTCAACAGGCATTTGGAAGTGCATTTGCCTAAAACAAATCAATAATCCGTTTTTGTTTCTTTTAAAGCTAATTAAATTTTATTTCCTCAGAGTTCTTCCCGCCCAGGAAAAGAGAACATGAGTCACACTCTGCAAAGCTCCTGCCTAAAGGAAGCTCTCTTTGCAGATTCCATTTCCGTGGGCCCAATTGTTTTCCTCACAATATGGCAAAGGAGCTAATTTGAAACTTCCAAAGAAAAGTTGTCTTTGTCTTTCCATGCTAGGTAAGAGGTAGAGGGCCTGGGGCCCAGGAAGGGTTTACAGGGGGTCCAGTTTATCTGCAGCTCCAGGGCTTTCTCACTCCTGCCTATTCTTGTTGCCTTCCGGTCCCCAGGGACAGCTCCAGGACTTCCCCCTCATGGTAATAAACAAAAACATGGCTACGCAAACAGCCAGCTTTCTTCATGCCACCAAGAGACTCTCTTCTAGCAGGTGTTCTTTTTTAAGAACAGGGAGCGCCAGTCACCCAGCTGAGACCCTCTTGCCTGCAACGTGCGTGTGCCGCGGGCAGCCGAGAGGCCGGGTGGCGGAGTGGGATGTGCAGCCTGGCCAGCCGGCTGCACGGAAGGGATGGTGGGTGGCCGGCACCCCAGTCCAGCTGCCGACCTCGCAGGGAGAACAATGCATCTGTCACCCAGTGAATGATAGGGCAGCGAGGGCTGAAAGGAGGCGCATGTCTGTCTGGTCTTCCCACCAGGCTGGCTTGCGCACCTCCTGCTGTTCTTGGGCAACAAGCCAGCAACAGGGGCCTTGGAAGGTCCTTGACAAGGACGTGCCGGCCCACGGAGGGCCAACCAAGAAAGAAGAGCAGCCTGCACTGACTTCTGTCGCTCACTCTGCCCGGCAGGTGGGATGGTACTGGCAAAGGTGCAGCCTTGGCCTTCAGGTCTCCGGTCTCCCTCTTTTCCCCAGCAGCCCACAGCACCTCTTTCAGGAGGTGATGGAGGGGATGAGGACTGAGAAGCTTTCCAGCTGCTATCGGGGAACCCTGCCCAGAGGTCACAGGGCCTGATTATCGCTCAGGAATCCTGCTCTGGGCTATTCCTGGCTCTGTCCCTAACATGCTCTCTAAACTCAGGCTGTCCCCTCTGATTGCCCTGTTGGTCAATTTCCCCTTTTCATCAATACTCAGATGCCCTCCATGACATAATCCTGGGGAGAGGTAGCAAAATAATCTGAGCTCCCACCACCTGGGAAAAGACTAGTGCTTCTTGAAGGATCAATTTCATAGAACAAAGTCCTGTTAATTACTTTCAAGTGGGGATATGAGAAACACACAGTACACATATTCATATGTATGCTAATATGACTACTTCCATACACACATATTTTCTAATAATAAACTATAGAAGTTCCTTCGGGACCTGATAAAATGAATAAACAAGACAATTACAATTAATTATGAGCAATTCATTTAATGGCATTCTTAAGGCTATTTTAAACATGGTCCCTCTAATCTTGTTTCTGCTTTTATTTTTGTTTAGCACCCCCCAGGTACTCTTCAATTCTCTTGAACCCAGGGTTAACCTCAGAAATTCTGTTACTGAGGTGGGCATAAGTTTATACAGAAAAAGCAGACTTCCATGAAGACCTCAAAATTAAGTCAGGGACAGAACTGGAACAGTCTCCAGGGGTCTGTATTCCTAATTCAGGTCTTTAATTAGTGCAGCAAAGAGCTTACTCATGACCTATCCCCACAACTAGTTTATAATTTTCTCGAAGGCAAGACTGCGTATTCTCAACACTTAAAACTGTGCCTGTGTACAGCAGGTGCTCGGTAACCATTGGTGCCGAGTATAACCAGTTCATTCCTCGAGAATCCCAGAAAGAAAATGAGAAGAACAAAGAGAAAGAGGGATTCATTTAGAGTTACAAAGGCGAAAAGAAACACCATTATCCTGTAGAATAGTGAGACTTAAAAAAAAGAGGTAGATCAACAACTATTATGCAAGGATAACAATGCAGGAAGTTTGGTTACAAAGGCACCAGAAAGAGACCATGAGTGAGCTCATATGAGGTAAGTTTTAGGAGAAAGGAAATGGATGATGATTGTGGAAAAAAATTCTGGAAAAGAAAGAGAACTTCTGGCTTGCTTGCAGCACTGTTATTATAAGTAGGTCACAGATAAAATGTCCTATGTCCAGAGTATCCAAATGGCTGCCAGAAAAGGCAGTCAGATGGCTAAAGAAATGCTGCAAAATCATAAACCAGATGATCGAGAAAATAGAACTGTGAGGGAGATATGTATTAGATGAGGCCAGAAAAGACATTTTGCCAGTAATAGTTTTTGGAGTAGAGAGAGAACAAACCTCTCAAATTTCTGATGGTGTGAAGGAAGCAAATCTCCTGATGTGAGGTGAATAGTCACACACACACACATAAAATCCCCATCTGGTTAAGGAATGGCAGAGCAGTACTGAGAACCAGAGAATGAAGAAAGGATAAAAGAACAGCCATACTGAAGTTCACCAGGAATGGCCACCAAAGATACAAGGGGAAAGGACACAAAAAGAAAAGAAAGTAAAGAAGGCAAGGGAGTAGAAGCCAGAGGACAGATGTTCAAAGAAGCATGGCAGAAAGAACCTCTGCATTCCAAGAACAAGCTTCTTCTGAAGGTTCTCTTGAGCAGGGAGGGACTCTTGATGTACCACCTCATGATCAGGGGAGACAGAGCACAGACCCTCTTCTTACTTCATTTTCTCCCAGAGAAGAGAGAGAATTGGATGGGAGCACCGGACAAGACTGAAGAAGAGACTTCTTGCCTATTGCGAGGATGAATTAAGATGATGTACCTGCAAACCCCCATGACTGTACCTGCCTGAATGGGAGAAACTGGAGCCTGCAGCCTGGCAATAAATCAGAATTTCCTAATTCTGGCACCAGGATCTAAAGCAGCAATATCTGTGTGGGGCCTACTGTGGGGGCCCCTGTGCAAACTACATAATATGCAGAATTGGTCTTTGTGCCTCTTTCACCTCCTTTGCTGGCTCTCTCCTCACCTCTTGCTCCTTCTCCTACATCCCAGATACTCTCTCCGCCACCCTGCCACCTACCCCACTGTTCTCCGTAACTAATCTGTAGCTAGCTTCCCCAAATCCTTCCACATAAATTAGCTCATTTGAACTACACCATAACAAATAGTTTAAAATGTGTATGCTGTTAGCAATCCTGTTATTTTATAGCGAGGTTAAATTATTTGCCCCAAAGTCGATCACGAAGGAGATGTCAGAGCTGAGACTTGAACTGAAGTACATGGAACTCTGATTCCCTTGGGTGCATTTGCCATGAGGAATTCTCCTTCTTACTCTAAGCCCCTCGTTCTCCACTGCCAAGGTAGCTGGATAGGAGAGAGGCGCTGCCCTTGCCATGGGGCATCTACTTTCCCTCTTTACTCATATCTGTGAGCAGCTCTCCGCCCCTCCAGGACTCAGTAAAAGCATTAGTTGCTAGGGCAAAAAGGATGGTCTTGCAGAGTAAGCCTGGATTGTTAGAAACTGCAAATCACACGTCAAACCTGAAGTGGAAATGGGGAAGAAAATGTGTGAGAGGGGGGCAAAATAATGAAAAGCTGGGGTGATGATTACCTTGGAAGAAGGAATGTGCTTGAGGGTGAATTTAAGTGAGATGAAATGCAGGTTCCCTGAGCCCTGGTTCTGGAGAACAGGGAAGAGGAAGGAAGATGAACACTTGGAGAGTGGTCTCTTGACTTGAGGGGAAGAATTACCCCTTGCTGGGGTCTGCAGCTGTGGTACCTAGCACATCATATGAAGGAGCAGATGCTCAATAAATATGTGTGTGTTCTCCAATGAAGAACTGAAGGCTGGAAAGGAAATGGAAGAAGCTAATGATGACTCTGTAGTATGAGTTAGGGGTAAGTAATTAATGACAAAGACATAAATCCCAGGTGGTAAAAGTTATTGGCATTGGTAGTTTAGAGATGTAAATGTCAATTGAAAGAAAGCTAGAGTAAAATCTAGGGACTGAATAACACAGCGAACCCAGAGGTGGTGAGAATTGTGGTTGATGATACAGAGGCAAGAGTGTCCTTCTATTTGCTAGAATGGATGTATGTCACTATTGCAGGTGGTGGGAATGTGAAGTCTGGGGGAAATACAATTAGTGTGACCTATGGACTGTGGTTAACAGTAATAATGTAATATTCCTGCATCAATGCCAAAGATGTACTATGTTGATAATGGGGCCGGGGAGGGAAGTATGAAAAAAGTGTGCCAAATGTATGCTATGGACCATGGTTGGTGGTAATAGTCTGATGATATTATCCCATAATCTGTAACAAATGTCCCTCCATGGTGTTGTGTGTTGGTGAGGGGTGTTGTATGGGAATTCTACACATGTGCATGATCACAACTTCTGTAATAAAAATATGTCAAAAATAGATATAATAGGGTGGGTTGGGGGAAATAACAGCAAATGTAAGATGGGCTAAAGTTAGTCGTAATATTTTGATGATATTCTTTCATAATTTGTAACATATATTTCACAACAATGCAAGATAGTGGTGGTGGTGGGGTGATGTATGGGATCCCTGTATGATGTTTTGCATGTTTGTTTTGTAAGTTCACAACTTTTACTATATACTTATTGTTTATGGATGTTCATGTATGAATGATAAACTTCAATAAAATTTTTAAAAAAGTTATTGGTGTTAAGACACAGCACTGGTGCTACTGCTTTGGGGACTTTGGAAGCCAGAGGGAACAGAGAAACCATTAGAAAGCACCTCTTAATTTTATGAGAGGAGAAAGTGAGATAGAGAGACGTTAAGTATTCTTCCAAAGGATAAATGGGTTGTTATTGTTGAAAGAGGCTTAAATCTGGAATGTGGTCTAAAATGTCATTTTCCTTACACGAGTCTCAGAGTGCACAGAACCCTGGCTTTGTCGGGAGCAGAGCTCACTCAAGTTCCAGCTCTGTCACGCTGGACAAAGCACATAGTGTTTGTTCCTGTATTATCTAAAACTCTGGGAGGATAATAACACCTACCTCTGCTTCCTTACAAAGTAGTTGTGGAAACATGACAATATGTCACAGGATTGTACAAAATAAAGAAGAAAATCTGAACATAAACTGTTTTCAGTGCTCTTTAGTATTGGGGGCAAAAAAGTCTCACCTTATAGTGTGATTCTACTGTCATATAAAGTGTATGTGAGAGTGTAGAGCTATTGTTTAAGGTATATGATATTAAATCTCATGATAAAGGGAAGACATATGGTCAACATGCATTCATGTGGGAAAAAAAGAAACTTCATGGAAGAAATGGTCCAAATGCCAATCACATGGCAAATCTTGTTTAGATGTGATTTTAAAAGTTCTTTCTTCCTTGTTCTATTTACTTTTTTACATTTATCTATATGCATATAGCTATACATGCAAATTTATATTTAGTTTCATCTAAATTAAACAAGATACCTCTTGTTTAGAGACTTTTTATTGCCTTATGGAACAGTAGGTCAAACAATTTAAAGGATCCTAGTGAAATTTCCTCTTAGAGGAGCAAAAGACTGGGGAGAATGAGTCCAGAGTTTCCCTTTACAGAGACTTTTAGTGATTATTGTTTTTGCTACCATTTGAATAAGGAGAGGGAAAGGGCAGGCTGCAAAGAGTTATTTCAAATTTCCTACTGGAAATCATGATGGAACAGTTGACCCTCCTCAAAGGAAGTGAAGTGGAAAAGGGGCAAGAGAGATGAATAACATGGGGATAGGGGGAGGTCATAAATAGATGGCAACTGATCCTATAAATGGAAAATATCCCATGCAGATACCTTTAAGGAAACTTATGCAGGTGAACTTGAATTTGAAAGAGAATACTAAATACATGTTGAGAAATTCTAAGAAAACAGAAATCTAGATAGAAACAGAAGTATAGTAGGAAATGATTGGTGAAAAGCTAAGAAAGAAAAAAGGAATTATTTTATGTTGGCTTGCTCTGCTTTGGAAGGGAGAGAATGGCTAGTGATGATAAACAGAAGAATAAAGCAGAGAGCCCCTGAGAATAATGGTAAGAGTTTTGGGGAGAAACATATGAGGGATACAGAATGGAGTAGTATATAGCTTACATGAAAACGTAATGAAAAGCTGCTAACGTGAGAGCTCCAAAGAACGGTGATTTACCCATGAAAGTAAATGGTTTGGAACATGATTGACACTATAAACGTTCTTAGAAAAAATAAATAATGGATCAGAACATTGTTATTAAGGGAAAAAGATGAGAGAAAATAAGTAGAGAATGGAGAAATAATGGAAGAACTTATTTAAAGAAAACCATCCATCTTGGGTTATTGTTTGGTTTGTTTTGGTGGTATGTTTGCAAGTTTGACATTTCATATCAAAAAGAAAGAAAAGAGAAGAAAAGAAAAGGAAGGAAGGAAGGAAGGAAGGAAGGAAGGAAGGAAGGAAGGAAGGAAGGAAGGAAGGAAGGAA
>JAKSZT010053888.1:6582901-6699185 GCA_026826555.1 Tolypeutes matacus | reverse complement strand
AAGAAAGAAAGAAAGAAAGAAAGAAAGAAAGAAAGAAAGAAAGAAAGGAAGGAAGAAAGAAAGAAAGAAAAGTAGGTAGTCAATGACAATGGAGATGAGAGGAAAAGCCAATAACGAAACCACATATAGTTTAAAGATTTAAAATAATTTTTAAAAATGGTTTTAAATAACATCCAAGAAGTTTCTGCAAGACCACAGAGCAGACCTCCTTGTAAACAATACATATTTCTGTGAAAGGGAGGGTGAGGGGTGCTTTGGGTGAAGCACAGGCATTTTCCTAGTTTAAATTTAAAAGGAGATTCAGATGACCACAAACCGGAAGTTTTAAACATGGCCATGATGTAAGAGGTACCTCAAAACAACTTATGAGTGATGTTTGTAATAGCTAATACTTAGCACATGTTAAGAGTAACTGTGCTCCAAGGACTTCAAAAATATTAAAATATTGTATAAAATTGTTGTTTTACTATCTGTGTTTCTAGTTAAATAATTTCATTTCTGTCCATATTGATGTTTAAGCTATCAACTATTAACTTTTTATATCATGGAGAAAATAGCACAGGAAGTTCAGAAAGTAGTTTTATGGAGCTTTCTAGCACTATCAATTTTGTTAAACTATCAGGGGAAATAATGATACATTAAAATTTTTTTTGCACCTGGTTTTCATTTCCACCTAAAAAACCAAGGTCACAGTGGGAGTTGATGCATTCCTGTCAGATTATTTACTTCACAGGTAAATGATTACATTTATTTGAATTTTCATAAAGCTGCATGGAGAATTTTGAAAACCCAACATGTAAGTACAAGCTTACAGGTGATCCTGTTTCCTGTTACTCTAAAACTGTGACCAGTCTCTCCATGTGACAGGATCACACCACAGCTCGTAGCCACTCTGGACAATAATCTGCAGATGATAAGGACTTTGCATGGCAGGCCCACATGTGTATTTGCAGAAAGGTTTCTGTCAGAGGTGGTGGGTGTCCGTGACATCTGAGAGTGGGTCAGTAGAGCTGCCACAGTGGGCAGCTCAGGAAGCCAATTGCACCCGTGGGGCCAAGACCCCCCATGGGAGGCTGAGGGCCATGTGTCCTTGAGGCTTCCCCAAAGCAGATGGCATTGGATAAAAGAGAACAATATTGGCCCACAAAACCACTAAGTGGCTCTAAGAAGGGAAATGCCAAGTGTGGACTTCAACCCAAAGATGGCAATAGTTCCTAGGCAAAAAAATCAAGCCGATTTAGTCATGACAGTGGAAAGAACTTTGAAGCCAGTGGGGAACATTTCAAGGGGAATGTAAAGAAAGAGTGAATTTGGCAAGTAAATGTGGGGTGTGGAGAGTTAAATTCTCTTCTGGAGCTGGGATTCTTCAAGCAATATCCACACATGTCCACATGAGCCACTCACAAACACTGAATAAATAGGGAAGAGCTGTTGTCTGCCCAATATGAAATGCTGAAGCCTGAGACTTTATTTGGACAATAATATCAAACAAATTCTTATATAAACCTGGCCCTAGGCCTTATGGATAAATAATATTTTCTCATTTTAAACGCTTTTGAACTTTAAAGTTGGATATAATGGAGCTTAAGGAACAAACCTCAGAAAGGATAAATAACACAAGGAGGCAGAATTTGAATCCAAGTGCTCTGATTCCCAGGTAACTTGGGATTTTATAGATGTATTCTCTTAATAGCATCATATATATATATATATGTAAAGAATCATATATATATATGTAAAGAAAGGGAATATATAAAAGTGAATTTTTGATTAAAATGAAATAAATAAATATAATGCCCTGGAATTATATTTACATTTTAAATGACATCTACATTTAATACTTTAAATTTGAGGAATTTTAAAAAAAAACTAGTTTTATTAGTCAGGAGATTTTATTTTAGCCAAGTACCAAAACTTTGGGGGTGTCTTATGCGGTTTATTATTGTTTTCTATTGTGATTATCTGTTTTTCATTTTTATAATGTTTTTACCTAATCATTAGATTTGTTTCTGAACGACTTTGGGACTATGTAAAAACCACAATAGCATTTACAGTTTGTCTGTTAATAATAGGCTTTAAAAATGACAAATGAGAAGGGAAAAAAGCAGGTTTGCAGCAACGTAATAAACACTGGTAGAATTTTGATATATGAATTACCTTATAGTTAAACCTTGTGGCTATCCCATCATCATATATAAGCAGATAGATATATGACTACAAATGAGCTTAGAATGAAGAGAGATGAAATCAGGCCTCATTCAATGTGTCTTGCATTTCACTCTCTTCTCCTTCTGTCCCTTGCCATTGAGTCAGACTGATTTCAACCCAGCTAGACAACATTCCAAAGACAAATCATAACTCAAGTTGAAGATAATAAAAATGACAATAACTCATATTTATTGGGCACATCAGTTAAGCACTGTGCTAACCACTTACTTGCATTCATTCATTTCCTCCTCACAGTTCTAAAGGTATATATCTTGATTTTGAGGATTCTAATGTGCACTTTTTTCACATTTTAATATGTCCTAAATTAGGATGCATCTTACAATGATAAGTCCTAGACTTTTTCTTTCTTAGTTGTATATAAGTTAGCAGTGCATCTTATAATTGATGGCGTCTTAGAATTGATGACGTAGTATTTTCTTCATTTTGCAGAGTTTCAAGTTAAAGTTAGAGGGCTTGCCCAGGGTCACATGACCAGAGGGATCCAGGCAGCCTGACTGTGGAGCTCATATGCCACAAGCCCTCAGGCCTACCCCCAAGCCCTCAATCTCCACAGCCCTTTTCTGGGGATTTCTCACAGAACCATAAGCCCTCCCTCAGGAACGAAGGTGTTCATACAATCTGCATTTAAATTTCCCTCTGAAGTATATGAAAAGCAGTAAAATACAAGCCAGGATTCGAAAAGGCTTGCTGGGGAAGTCACAGACACACCTAGGGATTATATCCCCCAGCCCTCACCTACCCCTCTCCTTTTCTATTGTGTGCAGATACTTCAGCAGTTTTCCATTCTGCAGGGTGGGAAGACAGGGGATAAAAAGGCCTGATCACACCTTTTAAACCCAGAAACTGGGAGCAAGAAGCCCCAGCTGCTTATCAGTGCGGGCACTGTCAGTGGCAGGGCCCCCTCTCCCTGAGTTGTATAAATACTCTGCCCTCAGACAGTGTGGGTGTCTGTCCCTTCTGACATGAAGTGGGGTGTGTTCCTGACCGGAGCAGTTTGGTCTCCCTGGAGAACTGGCCACAGCGGGATCTCTTTCCCTACTCATTTGGGCCCTTTATGTTGTGTAAGTAACAAAGCGGTGAATTGCTGAAACTTTTTGTTCCCATGACACACTGTATAGCAACTCACTCCATGAGTTTTAAACTCAGAGGTCTTGGATATCTCTCCACAACAATACATGACGAACTTTGCCATTCCTTTTATTTGTTTATTTACAGTTGTGTTCTTTCCTTGAGTAGATGCCTTAGAATATATTTAATAGTCCTCACCTATGAATAACCTTGAACATATATCATCGTACTAATAAGAGAGTATTTTTATAGGGCAAATTCTTAATGATGGAATTGCTGAATTGAAGTATATGTGCAATCATAGCTTTGATAGATTGTGATGGTTAATTTCACATGTCAACTTGACTAGGTTATGGTATCTAGTTGTTTGGTCAAGCAAGACTGGCCTGATTGGTACTGTACCGGTATTTTGTAGATGGATTAGCATCTATAGTCCATTGATTGCTTCTGTAACTGATTGCATCTACAATCAACAAAGGAGACTGCCCTTTGTAATGAAAAGAGTCTCCTCATCCAATTAGTTGGAGGTCTTTGTTTTAGTTTCCTGGCTGCTAAAACAAATACCATGTAATGGGTTGGTTTTGAAATAGGAATTTCTTGACTCACAGTTTTAGAGGCTAGAACACTGTTTTTACCCCTGGCTTAGTATTTTCTGGCTGGCCATCAATCTTTGGGGTTCCTTGGCTTTTCATCACATGACAATGCACATGGCAGTGTCTTCTCCTTTCTCTTCCATGTTCCATTGACTGTCAGCTTCTTGCTTCTCCCATAGCTTCTCTTTCTGGGTCTAATTTCTTTTGCTGATAAGGACTTCAGCAATATTGCATTAAGGCCCACCCTCATTCAATTTGGGCTCCCCTTAACTAATAAAATCTTCAAAAGTCCTATTTACAAATGGATTCACACTCACAGGACCAGGGTTTGGGATCTGAACATGCCTTTTGTGGGATGCATGATACAATCCCCAACAGTTTTAAACAGTTTTAAAGCCAGAAATGAGGATTTCAGAAGAATTTGTGTCTTCAGCCAGTCAGCTTCTCTTAGCAATTCAACCTCACCTTCATCAGAGTGTCAATTTGGGGCCTGCCCTGTGGAATTTGAATTTGCCAATCTCTCATGTTTGCATGAGCCAATTCCTACAATAAATCACATATATATATGTATGTATGTATGTACTTATGTATTCTGTTGGTTCTGTTTCTCTGGAGAACTCTAACATAGATAGCACAGATAGTTCTCATCAAATAACCAAAGCTGTTTTACCAGTTTTGATCTTTAAAGAATGCCTCAGGACTCTGATTAAAATAACAGGCAATAACAGTATCAGATTGATGTCTATAGTAACAAGATTATCAGGTAATTCATATTTTGATGTCTTTCCTTTGCAGACATGACAAAGGTACCTCCTAAGTACAAAAGCAGAATGAAGTCCAGGGAGTATGGGAAGTTATCTCAATAATGGTTTAATCTTAAAGATATATAATTTTTAGGTTGAAATTCCAATTCTACTCCACCTCTGTCTTCTCTCATCTTCTTGATGATTTTGGCCACTGAGGTTCAAAGCCAATCTGTCTTCAATATAGTTACTAAAGTCTGTAGGATTTGGATACTCTTTTTGCATGCTTTTATAAGCTGGAATTAGAGATGGCAACACAATGCAGTCTCTTGCTGTGGAAACCACAAACTTCTAAAGGGCATCCTGCCTGGACATCACTTCATAGAGAACAGGCTCTGTCCCTTGGGCGCCTTGAAGACTGCCCGCATGACTGCTTGCATCATGTGACCTTTAGCAGTAAACTTAAATTTAATCCAGAGACCAAACAGGGTAGTTCGCCTCTAAACAATTGAAATCCCTCCGATTTCTGTGAAAGCTCTCTCCCCATTATACTCCTCATCCCAGTTTGTCATCTAAGCATTCCTAGTTTGAAACCCTTGTGAAGAGGGTCATCTTACCCCAGGGACCATTCAAAATAGGCCCAGTGACCCAAAGAGCCACATTTCCTTCTTCAAAGAACTACGTGGAAGGAAAGAACATTGGTTGGTTCTTTGTTTCAAAATATCTACCTAATATGCAGGAGTCATGGAACTCTGCCTGTTTTTTTGTGAGGGCTGATCAAGGAGGTAAGAGAATCCCCCACATGAAGATGGTTTTGTGTTGTGTAGTGTAAATGTTGGCCAATTATTTTCATGAGTTACCTTGAGGGGGTTGCAGGTGCAAGTGAATTTATGAAGTGAACAGATCATTGCTCTGTCTTTGGTTATTCTGGCATGAGAGAAATTCTTCTTCACTGAAGAAGTCACTGAAGTTTATTCAGCAGCATCCTGTATCTCTAATATGGCAGGGCACTCCATGACTCATTTAGGAGTAAAGTTAGAATATGAATTTTCACCCTCCTTTTTCCTGCACACTGCTTCCTTTCTTGACAAGCTTCCTTTCTGGACATCACTTCATAGAGAATAGGCTCTCTATGAAATATGGGTTTCAAACTAGGAATGCTTAGATGACAAACTGGGATGAGGAATATAATGACGAGAGAGCTTTCACAGAAATTGGAAGGAAACAGTTAATCTGGAAGTAATAAGGCAGCAAAATAGCTGGAAAGGTCAATTAGTTTAAATAAAGGGATGACACTGTATGATAGCATGTTCATTAGCCAGCATTTTATTAGCAAAATATTGCTGCATATTTGGGGTTTGGGAAAATGAGAGTGAAGGTTAGCCTAGGTCTTGAGCCCCATGAGTGATGAAGGAGCCAAGGAATAAAATGGCCAAAGACTGATGGGGCCATGATAAAGGCTAAAGACCATCATCTCTAATCAGTGCTGAGCCAGAGGAAGAGGGAAGGAGAGTAATGAATATGGTCATGGGAACCTTTGTAAAGAACAAACAGAGAAAAAAAGGCACTCCGAAAAACAATGGAAATGAAAATAATGGGAAAACACAAAGAGGTAGGAGATGATGGATCTGAAACACTTTAATGACTGTTCAAGGAATAATGGAAGGAAGTGGCTATGGTTTAAGCAGGTGGCAAGACTAATCATAGGTGGCCCTTTCTGAGCAGCTAAAAGCATATGAATACTGTTAAGATGAGTCTGAGACAGGAAGTTATACATAAACTAAGTACTTTGCTATGATCTTTCAAAGGAGAAAAGTAGTAAATGGAAATATATTGGGCCTTCCTCTAACCCAGATCTCAGCATGGCATGAAGAGGTGTCTATTCACCAGGTGGAACACTCCTCAGCCTCCCTGGAAGCTGTTGCCGTCAGTAGAGACTTGCAGCATGCTAGGTTTGAAACACACACAGCAAAAATAAAACACAAATAAAGCTGCTAGTCCAAAGGAAGTGAGGCAGGTTAATATAGGAAACGGGAAGGCTGCTGGTCTGAACATTGTCATGAGACCCCTCCTGGAACACCGCTGAGGAATGGCAGCTACTTGAGAATGAAGCCATACTGTTGCAGCTGAAAAGTCCACCAAAGACCCTGGTCACGAGGTCCCATTTGAAACTCTCAGCCTCAAAAGAAGCCCCAGATAACTCCAACAGAAAGGCCTCCACACTGATTCCCTGAAAGCTAACGGGTGATGTGAGAAAAGCAAACATTCAGGACAGCAAATAGCTGAGATTCCCTCCTTAATATGGGGAAAGGGGAGGAGGAAAGGCTTTAAAAAGTCCTACCCCAGTGTAGCAGTTTGATATTATTTATGAATTCCAAAGAAGATATTTGATTATGGTTGTAAACTGGTCTGTTCCTCTTAATGTGATACCCTTTGATTGTATTAGATTCCACTGAGATGACTTTGATTAAATTATATTAAAATTAGGGCTTTGATTCCACCACATGATTAGGGCATACAGGGTTGAGTCCCCGCCCCCCTTGGTAGACTATATAAACAGACAGTCAAGAACACAGGAGAACACAAAGATACACAGAGGATCCTGCGGCTCCGGGAAGAGCGAGGAGCCTGATAGTTTGCAGCTGAAGAGAACTGAGCAGCTGAGCCCAAAAAAAAACAAGCCCCAGAAAGAGAGATGAGCCTTATGCCAGCCTACAGCTGAGATCAGAAGAAGCTGGGACAATGGAGCCTTGGAAGGAAGAGGAAGGCTGAACCCTTGCAGAGACTGGCAGCTATTGTGCTTCAACACATGGCAACAGACTTTGGTGAGGGAAGTAACTTACTCTTTATGGCTCTTTGACTGTAAGCTTCTAGCCCAAATAAATACCCTTTATAAAAGCCAACAGAGTTCTGGCACTTTGCATCAACACCCCTTTGGCTAACTAATACAACTAGGGCTCCATTGGCTCCTCTCACCCTGTAGCATGGCCCACACCCATGTTTTGGGTGTGTACTTTTTTTTCTTTTTATTTTTCTCCTTTCTTAATAAACTCTTTACTCCCTTGCTTACCCAATGGCATGTCCTTAAATACCTTTAGGTGACATAGCCAAGAACCTAGAAACTCAAAACCCAGAGTATTCTGCTAACAGAAGGAGGGCACACAATGGTCATCATGGAGGAGAAATATTTTGCCACCCCACACAATATAGCTCAACTCTTCTCCTTATTCTCCTGGGCAAGGAAGAGGAACAACTGGGTTTTATGTTCTGTCCCTTTTTTTCATGGGGAATACATAGGTTCATGTGGTTTAGGCTAACTTCCCCATAGAAGAGAGGCTGACTCTGAGTCATTCAGAAACCACATGTGGTTTCATTTCCAATGACATCTGGAAAACAAGGGGTCAAATATCTCACTGAGATGTCTTGGTGAACTCAGGAATGAGTAGACTGTTCTCTTTGGGAGACTAGTAGGGTGAGACATAGTTAGGGCTTGATGTGGCTGGAACTGAGGAATTAGAATAATGTTTTTTTCCTTTACTCCCTATTGGTGATTGAATCATATTTCCCACAAAAGGCATGTTCAGTTCCCAACCCCTGGTCCTGTGAGTGTGAACCCATTTGTAAATAGGACTTTTAAAGATGTTATTAGTTAAGCTGTGCCCAAACTGAATGATGGTGGGCTTTAATCATATGGCTGATTTCCTTACAAACAAAGGAAATTGGACACAATTCCTTCTCTTTAGAAGCCTCAGGGGGAAGCGAGAAACTGGAAGTCAACATAACACAGAAGAGAAAGGAGAAGATGCCACCATGTGCATAGCCATGTGACAGAAAAGACAAGGAACCCCCAAGATTGCCAGCCAGCTAAAGGATACCACCGCTGGGAGGAAGCAAGCCTTCTAGCTTCTGAAACTGTGAGCCAATAAATTCCTGTTGTTAAGCCAACCCATTGCATGGTATTGGTTTTAGTAGCCGGGAAACTAAAACCCTAGGGTGCCATATCAAAGTACGACAAACTGGGTGGCTCGAAACAAGAGAAATTTATCACCTTAACCGTTCTGGAGGCTAGAAGTCCAAAATCAAGGTGTTGGTAGGCTCATGCTTCCTCTGTAGTCTGTAGGGTTCAGGCAGTGGCTTGCTGACAATCCTCGGCGGTACAACTCAGTCTCAGCCATCTTCTCTGTCTGTCTGTGCCCAAATCTCCTCTTCTTTTAAGGATACCAATCATTGGATTAGGACTCACCCTAACCCAGATTGGCCAAATCTTCACTAATAATATCTTCAAAGATCCTATTTTCAAATAGAGTCCCATTCATGGGACTGGGGGTTAGGGCTTTTGAGAGACCCATTTCAATTCATAGCACTCCTCTTCTCAAATTACCTAGAAGAGGAGAAGTAAGAACAGAAAACTATAGTAAAGGAGGACAGAAGGAGCTACTGGAGTGATCACAAGAATTTAAATAAAATCACAACCCTCCAAAAAGAGCTGAAATTTCTTTCCAGCTCACTTAACTGTTCACCTTGTGTTTCGGCACTGAGTGAAATCTAATTAATATTTTACATTTAGAAAATTTAGAAATAACTCCTGTATATTACTACAATTTATTTCTAAGGCATAATAATTTGTGTTTAATTTTACATGATCTAATAACATAAACCTGGTCATATTTACATAAATAAAAGTGGAATTGGCAATAAAGAAAGCATATGCTTGCTATAATAGAAGACTTTATGATCAATTCCTCCCCTCTCTAGAATTGGCACTGAGAAATGTGATAGCCAAATAGAGATGAAGCAGAAAGCACCCCCTCCCCCTTCCTAAATATATAACCAGTTCCCAAAAGTCCAATTCCTCTAAGCCAAGGGATCCCACATTTTTCATTAATACAATACAAAAACATATGGTTAAGAAAAGAAAAAGAACATAAGAAATGCATAGAAGAGCGACAGAATTCAAAGAAAACACATTCCCTAGTTCATACCCACATCTAACTGCCTAAGAAATTTCAATGAAAATCAGATGTGATTTTCAACATGTATTTTGCCTAAATAAAATATAAGTAAAAATACAAGGATTTTTCTGTGTAGTGGCAAGAGGATCTTCTTTCCTTGTTTTGCTCAAATTCTGGGATTCTGCTTTACACAATGGGCATACACAGCAGGAATTTTAATTAAGATTTGCACAGCTCAGTAATAGCAGGGTGGCCTGAGGTCCCGGGAAGCACTTTCCTAGAAACCAGGAAACATAACCAGGGCGAAAACCCACTCCCTGCAGATATCAGAGAATCCTAATGGTGCTAGCCCTGAAAGTGTGGGGATTTGTGGGTGTGGTCAGCACTACAGCTATTGCTATATACCTCAATTAAGGGAAATTCTTTCCAGAGAAGTGGGAGAAGGAGAGGGCATTCTGATGAATTTAACTTTATGATTGTACGTTTACCCAGAGACACTTAACTCATCCCTTGCTTTTGAAGTTCTAAAACTGCATTCGTCTTTTTCACCTGATAGGTTATACAAAATCTATCTAATCCTTCTCCGAGGGTGATTTCAGGGCCGTGGGAAGGACTTTGTGATGCTATGACAAGTATGCTGGTCCTGAAATCCAAAGCAACTTATCGCTATGGCCTTGGGCAAGATACCTACTTTTCTCATCTGAAAACAGGCAATTTGCCCTATATATTTTATAGGGTTGTTGTGGGGTTTAACACAGATAATACTTGTAAACTATGAAGAACTTTTGAAATTTATATCCCCAAATTCTGAAAATTAAATTTTACCATTTAGGAAGTGTAGTTATGGTTATAGAAGATAAGAAAGGATAGATTTTTGGCCTAAATTTGTACCAACCTCAAGACATAAATTAGATGCTGTTTTTAAGAGAGAGAGAAAAACTAAATCTCTGATAATGGCTCTTTTTTTTTTTTTTTTTTTTTTTTTTAAAGAATTTGTTTCTTTTTCCTAGAAGAAAAATCCAGAGGAAAGTAACCTAATAGTCATCTTTTTGTATCACATAACCTTTAGCAGAAAGACCTGAGACACAGATAAAAGATGAAAGGAGGCAAGGAAGGAGAAAAAAGGAGAATGAAGGGAAAAGAAAGGAAGGAAGGAGAGGAAAGGAACAAAGAAGGAATGAAAGCCAAGGTAAGACCCAGCCAGCAAATGAGTCTCTAGTTTCTTAAGAGTGACTTGTGGTGGGAGGTGTGGGAGGTGGGCAACATGGGAATCCCAGTGGGTTCTGTGTAATATTTTAGGTAATCTAAGCACCTCTTAAAATATATTTATATATATATAAATAACATTTTTGTAAGCAAATGCACATATATGCATATATATTTATATACCATTTTACAAATATTGGTATGTATTGTGAAAATTTTGATTTTTACCCACAATAAAATAAATAAATAAATAAATAAATAAAAAAGAATAAACCAACAACAACAACAAAAAAAAGAGTGACTTGCTGTTCTCCTGCTTGTACGCACTGCAGCCCAGTGCCACGATTTGGGAGTTGGCTAATTTCTTCATCTGAGGCTTTGACTTCCTTTCATCTTTCTGAATCTGATATAATTCATCTTTAGGAGATACTTAAGGGACTGAAGTCCGCAAAAACTCACTCAAAAGAAGATTAATATAAATAACAGGTTGAAGAAGGGCTTTTTCTTTCTTGTGACTTCAGGCCTTTGAGAACAATTTCACATTTATTTCTGTTTAAAGCAAAATATAATTCCTTTACTGGAGTTGAAAGCCAGAATCATAATATCAGCAGGGAAGAATATCTATTCTTCATCTACACGTGATGGCACAACAGGGCAGAATGAGAATGTCAACAAAATCCCAACCATGTTCTCCCAAAGCACTCAGTTGTTCCTACTATGTGCCTACTATGTGCCATGTATCCACTGTCCTAGGCGCTGCGGAGACAGCAGTGAACAAAACTGATAAAAGTTCCTCCTCTTAAGGGGCTGATATAATTGGGGGTGGGAAGTCAGGTAGCAAATTGGGGATACCCTAAAACATAATGTATTTTTCAGGATTTATATACTTCAAATATTCTTATGTATATATGAATATAGAGTAAGTATAAGAGGAAGATATAAGAACATTTGAGAAATTTGTAGTATATACAAAATACAAGTTTTGGAAGTTTTAAAACAAATCTAAAATGATTTTGTTAGTTGACAGAACAAAGATGTGTTATATATTGTTATTTTTCCCCCAAAATGTTTTAGTTTTTCCTATTCAGAGATTGAAGGCTCAAGTGAAACATGAGTAAGGAAGAAAAATATTTTTCCAGCCTGTTTTGTGGAGGAAGGGGAAATTGGAGGGAAAAGTTCTTGAAAATATATGCCCCAACCTTTCTAATTTCATTTTTGTTTTGTTTCCGTAAAGCTAAGCCCGGTGTCTTGCCTTTCACATCTTTTCAGTGAATATATGGTGTACAATTATTTTGTGAGTGTCGACCAGTTTCTTGATTTAGAGAGCACCTCAACTTCATTCACAAACACAACATTGATTTGAAGCTAACACATAACCATATGATTATATGGTTTATAATGAACTCTAACCTTTTTAATTCTCAAGAGCCCAGAACTTTCTTTTTGGAAATGGACAGGGCTGGCAGCCTACTCACAATTTGTTGAAAGTGATGACATTGTTTTTTATTTTGTAACCCATTTTAAAAATGATAGTTGTTAGAAAATCGCTTCATTGTTTTGCTACTCCAGAAATTCTACATTATTAAATTACTTAAAATGTGACTTGGCCCTACTTAGCATAGCTTGAGAAATAAATGGTTTGCTAAACACTCTTTACCAGGAGGTACAGGATAGAGAGATAATGCTATGGCAGGCATGATGAGAATCTGGATAGAGCCAAAACCAGGGGATAAACATAGTAGTGAAGAAGCTATGATCAGAGTGTTGGGTTTATTTTGTGGCCAAGAGGCTGGGTGGTAGGGGTCAGCCAAGGTTGATTACTAGGTGCCAAACAGAGGAAGTGCCAGAGACATGGCTGGGACAGGGAGTGGAGAGTTTGTAACCTACAAGACTTACAGAAACTGTGTAACAAATTAACCTGAGCTTAGCAACACAAAACAACAGACAATTATTACTTTGCAGTTTCTGTGGATCAGAATTCCAGGTGTCACTTAGTTGGGGCTGCAGTCATCTCAGGTAGGAGAGCAGAAGAAGCTCCACTTCTGAAAGCACTCACATGGCAGTTGGGAGCCTCACATCCTTGCTGACTTGGTTGGAGACATCAGGTCCTTGACATGAGGGCCTCTCAGTGGGGCAGTGGGCGTGACGGCAACCAGGCTACTTCAGAGCAAGTGAGCTACAGAGTGAGAGAGCATGAGAGAGAAGGAACAAAACACGAGACACAGTCTTTGTAACGTAATCTTGGGAGTGACATCTGATGAATTTTGCCCTGTTCGATGTGTCAAAAGTGAGCTATTATGCTCAGCCCACACTCAAGCAGAGTGGCATGAATGTTAGGAGACAAGAATCATTGAGAATCATCGTAGAGGCTGCCTACCACAGTACTACACAAAGAAATCCATATCAATAGATATTCTAGAACACAATAGACAACAGCTGGTCATGTCACAGTTATTCACCGACCTGAAGGTGGAAACTGATGTTATCTCAAGATTCCCTATGATTGTACTCTCTGTAATGAAATGGGTTCTTTCCATTTTCTTGGTCAATTCTGTCTTGTACACTATTAGCAGTTTAAATGTCACCTCCTCTATTGTCATATAGGGGCTAAAGTCTGGCTCAACTGTCTCTAAGCAGAATTACATAGTGATTGTAATGGGTTGAATAATGGCCCCCAAGAAGATTTGTCTACATCTGTGATAGTTTGAACCTGTATGTACCCCCAGAACACTATTTTCTTAGAGTTAATCCATTCCTTTGGGTGTGTACTCATTGTAAGCAGGATCTTTTTTGTGAGTAGGACCTTAAGTCAAGATGTGACCCACTTCATTCAGGGTGGGTCTTAATCTGCTTACTGGAGTACTTCATAAGAGAATGTAATTCAGAGGAAGAGAGAAAAAAGTCATGGAAGCAAGAAGCTGGAAGCAACAAAACCCAGAAGAGAAGGAGGAGACCAGCAGGTGCCACCATGTGTCTTGCCATGTGACAGAGGTGTCCAGGATCACCAACAGCCAGTCTTCAGGAAGAAGATAGCATCTTGATGATGCCTTGATTTAGACATTTTCATGACCTCAGAACTGTAAGCTTGTAAGCGAATAAATCCCCATTTTAAAAGCCAACCCATTTCTGGTATATTGCTTTCAGCAGCTTAGCAGACTACAACACCTTAACCCCAGAACCTATGAATTGACCTTATTTGGAAGTAGGCTCTTTACAGATGTAATTAAGTTAAGAATCTCCAGACAAGATCATCCTGGATTATCCAAGCGGGCCCAGAAACCAATGACAAGTGTCCTTATAAAAGATACACAGAGAAGGGACACGTAAGGAAGAGGGGAAGGCCATGTGGAGACAGGGGCAGTGATTGGAGTCCTGTAACCACAAGGTAAGGAATACCTGGGATGACCAGAAGCTTCAAGAGTCAAGGAAGGATCCTCCCCTAGAGCCTTCAGAGGAAGCCCAGGTCTGCCCACACCTTCATTTCAGACTTCTGGCCCCCAGAACTGTGAGAAAATAAATTTCTGATGTTGTAAGCTGCCCGGTTTTGTGGTAATTTGTTACAGCAGCTACAAAAAAAATGATAATACAGCAGTTAAGACTGCCAGGCTTTGAATCTCAGCTGTTGAAATCCTGGCTGCTTGATATTATGCCTCAGTTTTCTCATCTTCAAATGAGGATAACAGTTTTACCTACTTCATATGGTTCTTGCAAGGACTAAATGAGTTAAGTGCTTGGTACAGTCCAAGGCACATATTATATGGGCAATAAAAGTGACCTGATGAAAGAAATTAGACCTACCCTCTAACAACTCTTTTGGGGAAAAGGAAGTTACTCTTTTTCACGTGATGTCCTATATATCAGCCACATAGATAGACTATTTCTCTTCCCTGACTTGCTAAGCTAAATCTTCATCAGATTAGTCATCTGTCTCAAATACCTAAGCACAGTGGCAAGACATTACATGTGAGTATAGAGCTAGCCAAGGGGAAGGGACTTCAATCCTCCATTATCAAATTCTGGGGCTATATCTAAGTCTTCACCCATTGATAATATACTTGTAGTTCAGAAATTATATCTAAGAAATTAATCTTTTCATTCCCTGTAGAATAGCTAGAATTATTAAAAATCATTCTTATTTAGAAAAATTAGAGAAAAGATAAATTTTAAAAGAGTAAGAAAAGGAAAAAAAGAAATTACTGATAATCACAATGTTTTATTAGTTGATTTTTAGAACTTTTGATTTTCTATTTTTAAAATATGCATATTCTAGAAAAATTAGAGAACTCAGGCAAGTAAAAATAATATAAGACAAAAAAAAAAAAAAAGAAATTCTGTGTGAATATTCTCACTGTCCTATTTTGTGATAATCAGGGTAGGCTAAACATTTGCTATATTAGAAACCATGCATGTGTCCCCAGACCTAGAGTTTTTTTTTTCTCTAGGTCTGGTTTTTAGAATGCTTGTGATAAACTGGGCCTGATTTATTATACAACCATCCCGTATGGGAAATGACTGTAACTTTGGGTATCTTTGGTCAACCTTAAGAGATATAGGACGGGGACAGATATGGCTCGGGTGGTTGGGTATCCGTCTCCCATATGGAGGGATCTGGGTTCGACCTCCGGGACCTCTCGGTAAAAATTAGAAAAATAAAAATATAGAAGGCTCATGGGCCACCATGTGCGTGGTTGTGCCATCAGGGCCCGCAAGCGGGTGCGCCACCAGGCCTCGTGAGAGGGTGAACCGCCAGGCTCTGTCTGCGGATAAGCCGCCTGGCCCCGCAAGCTACACAGCAAGATGATGACGTAACAGGAGAGTGACACAAGGGAGAGCCAAGATGAGATGCAACAAAAAACCAGGAACTAAGGTGGTGCAGGCGGTAGTAGGATGCCTCTCTCCTACATCGGAAGTTCGGAGGATTGAATCCCAGTGAAGACAGGAGGAGAAGGATGAGAAGAGAGGGCAGGAAACAGACACAGAGAGTTGCCCAGCGAATGGACACAGAAACAGCAAAAACGGAAAGGGGGTGGGTAAAAATGGATAAAAGTAAATAAATAGATAAGTCCTTAAAAAAAAGTATAGGGGAGGAAGAAATGACTATAGTTAGTAGTAATACTTTGACAATGCTCTTTCATGATTTGTTAACAAATGTTTCACAACAATGCAGGGTGTTTGTGGGGGGGTGATGTGTGGGAGCCCTGTATGATGTTATGCATGTTTGTTTTGTAAGATCATGATGTTTACTGAACACTTATAGTTTACGTATGTTCATGTATGAATGATATACTTCAATAAATTGTTTAAAAATTAAAAAAAAAAAAGAAATTCTCCTGATAATCCTAACACTCATATTTGACTCATGGCTAACATATTTGAGTCTATCCTTCTGGACATTTTTCTATATATGTATATAAAATGTAATAATGATCGGCATACTAGTTTGTAATCTGTCTTTTTTTTTAACTCAAAAACACATTGCGAGCAAGTTGATTTACTTTAAATAGAAGTAACCCAATAGGGAAAAAAACTGTTTACAATTTTAAAATGAAGAGAGTGGATCAATTTAGAAAGAACAGGGTGACATGAAGAATAATAAAATTAGGAAAGGAAAGGTTGGAGAAGAAAAGGAGTGAGTTCATTAGCCTTTGAAATATGCACTTGGTTATGCTTCAGTCGCCTGGAACATACAGATGCCTGGAACGATTTACTCTTGATTCCTGGTCCAAGAGATCGATCCAGCCAGCCTAGAGACCAGGGAGACCAAGGCTTTCCCTATGTTCACATTTGCAGCACTTGGTGGCTACTCTGTGTGTAGAAGGGCCCTTGGGAATATATTCTGTTGAACACCCAACATATATGCTTTCAGAACTCATCTGCCCAGAAACATCATTTATGCCCTTTTGGGGACTGAATTGAAAGGGCCAGTACCCATAAAAAGTTCCTTTTTCCTTCTAAAAACATCACCCTTGAATTGAAAGCCTTATAATCACCTGGTATGAAATATCGTCTAACCCGAATGAGAGCTTTAGTCTAACTCTGACCCATTTTAAAACTTGAAGAAAATAATGTATTCTCTAAATTTTCAATAGAAAATAACTAATCCAACATCCGCATGTTAAATGCTTGCTAGGCACAGGACCTAGCCATGGACAGAAATAGAAAAGAACAATGTAGTTCCTGCATTTGGAAACACAATTCAAAGCAAGTTTTCTATTAAAAGAATCTAGGACCATGTAGCTTAGAAGCCTCATTATTTTTTTCTTCTCAAAACCCCCTAATTCTTCTCACTGGCCACACATACGCCCATTTCCACAGCTCCCATACACTGTCCATCCAGGGCTTCCCACTCTTAGCATAGCCATTGACCTCAGGTCTGAATCCGTTCCTTGAATGCAACAGCTTCTGTTAGGGTAGAATCCCCACGAACCACTCTAGATTACTTCTTGGGCTTCTGCCACAGTAAGATGCCAAACACAGAAACTCCCAGGAAATTTGTTTACACAATAGAAAATGTTACCTGAATCTCTGCTATAGGTGTGGTGTTGATTTCAGAGATCAGCTAGTCAGATAAGCACAATTCAAAAAGTATTCAGTGAAGGTTTACTGAGGGTCTCCTTGTTACTAAAACAGGCACCATACTAGATATGGAGGAAAGAGCAGTGAAAAATAACCACAGCCCTTGTCCTCATGAATCTTACATTTTGGTGAAGGTTAAACAGATAATAAATAATAACATACTTTGCATAATATGTCAGGAAAGGTTAAGAAGTGTTAAGAAAAAAAGTAAAACTAGATAAAGTGGAGAGTAAAAGAGGATGCATTTAGACAGGGTTGGGGCTCTCTGATAAGATGACATTTGTCCTTCAGATGGATTACAATCTAAAAACAGATAATACATATATAAAAGTAGCTAAGATCAAAAGCAGTTAGTGATATGCTTGTAAAAAAGACACAAATATGTATTGGTAGTTCAGAGAAGAGAACTATTACTACTAACAGAAGTAAACAATAAAATTTCATTTAGAAAGTAGCATTTGATCCACTTAACCTTCTTGACAGGATAGGGTTATGGAAAGATTTTTTATTATTATTTTATTTTTCTCTCTCTTTTTAAAAAAATTTTAATCATGTACTATATTATTATTATTTTTTAAAAGATAACTTAGATTACATAAATGTTACATAAAAATGTAGGTGATTCCCATATGCCCCAGTTCCTACCCCTCCCACACTTTCCCACATTAACATCCTTCATTAGTGTGGTACATTAGTTACAATTGATGAACACATATTGGAGCATTGCCACTAAGTGTGGATGATAGTTTACATTATAGTTTAAACTCTCTCCCACACATTTTTGTAAGTTATGACAATATATATAATGGTCTGTATCCATCACTGCAACATCATTCAGGACTATTCCAATGTCCCCAAAATGCCACCATATTGTCCTATATGTACAGTGAAATTTTCTTCTGTTTATTCCCCCAGTGTCTTACTTTTTTCATTTTGTCTTCAAAGTAATTTTAGGTTACAGAAAAGTCACATATTGAATACAAGGGACTCCCATATACCCAACATTCTCCCCCTTTTCTCCTTCCCCTATTAATAATAGTTTCTATGTGGATGGTGCATTTGTTATAACTGATGTACAAATATTGAAACATAGCTGCTAACCATGGTCAATGGTTTAATTTATGGTTTACATTTTGGACCATACACTTTTATAAATTTTGATGTAATTTAACATGGCTTGTATCCATCATAGCAAGATCATGTAGAACATTTCCTTTGTCCCCAAAATGCCCCCTATTCCATCTATTCTATTCCTTCTTTCCCCTCCCCTCGGGACCCACAGCAACCACCAGGCTTCACTCCTTGAAGAACAAGATTCATAGTTACTTGCAACAACACTGAGGTCTTGACACACTGGTCTGTCCACCCCTATTAAGCACCGCCCATGCTCTCGAGAGACTCTCACTCCTCTATTTGAGAACATAGCAGGCCTCCCCAGGATGCGAGTCCACCACCTTCCCGCTCATTGTGTGAGTCTCCACACACTGATATAATACACTATAGTAAGATGAACACTCACATATTCCCTAGAAGCCTGCCCCAGGTGCACCCTGTCCTGAATGGCCCCCATATCCAACACCCCAAACGAGCAACCGTCACTTACCATATTGCCAACAGAGCATTCCCGATATTGTAGTATCAACCGCGTACCTGCCAATCCCCAGTGTTCACCTGCTCCCTCCCCCAACCCTTTCCCCAGTTCTATGAAAGTCCAACCCACACTCACCAACCCACACCCCCCTGACAAACCAGCACCACCCAATCCAACAGTATCATTACACCACTGTCATGCCCCTCTACTGTACAAGTACACCCTTCCTCTTTGTCATAGATTTTGCCCATACGGGCATTGGCTCACAACTGTCTTCTCTCTTTCTATTTCCTGTAAACTTATCTTCCAGACTCTAGCTCTATGAGTCTGCTCAATTTGCTTAATTCATATCAGTGAGATCGTGTAATATTTATCCTTCAGTGCCTGGCTTTCTTCACTGAACATAAGGTCCTCAAGATTCATCCATGTTATCCTGTGTGTTAATACTGTATTTCTTATAGCTGAGTAATATTCCATTGTATGTATATACCACAATTTGTTTATCCATTCATCTGTTGAAGGGCATTTGAGTTGACTCCAACTTTTGACAATAGTGAATAACACCACTATGAACACTGGTGTGCATATATCTGTGCATGTCCTTGCTTTCAGTTCTTCTGGGAATATGCCAAGCAATGGAATTGCTGGATCATATGGCAGTTCTATTGTTAGTTTTCTGAGGAACCGCTAAACTGTCTTCCACAATGGTTGGACCATTCTACATTCCCACCAGCAGTGGATAAGGGTTTGCATTCCTCCACATCCTCTCCAACACTTTTAATCTTCTGTTTTTTTTTTAATAGACGCCTGTCTAATGGGTGTAAAATGATATCTCATTGTAGTTTTGATTTGCATTTCCCTAATAGCTAGCGATGTTGAGCATCTTTTCATGTGCATTTTAGCCATTTGTATTTCTTCTTTGGAGAAGTGTCTATTCAAATCATTTGCTCATTTTTAAAATGGGTTGCTTGTCTTTTTATTTTTAAAGTGTAGGATTTTTTTTTATATATGCAGGATATCAGACCCCTATCAAATATATGGTCACCAAACATTTTCTCTTATTGAATAGGCTGCCTTTTCACTTTCTTGACAAACTCCATTGAGGTACAAGTGTTTTTAATTTTGAGGAGGTCCCATATATATTTTTTTTCTTTTGCTGTTTGTGCTTTGGGTATGAAGTTCATGAAACCATTTCCTATTACAAGGTTCTGTAGATGCTTCCCTACATTATCTTCCAAAGTCTTTATGGTCTTGGCTCTTATATTTAGATCTTTGATCCATCTTGAGTTAATTTTTGTATAAGGTGTGACATGGTGTTCCTCTCTCGTTCTTTTCAAAATACATGAGCAAACACTGGAAAAACTAAGTGGAGAAATAGATGCCTCTACAAATTATAGTGGGGGAATTTAATATACCATTATCACCATTAGACAAAACAGCTCAACAGAGAATCAATAAAGAAACAAAGACTTTGAATAATACCTTAGAGGATCTGGATCTAATAGACATATACAGAACACTACACCCAAATACAGCAGGATATACATTCTTCTCCAGTGCACATGGATCATACTCTGAGATAGACCACATGCTAGGCCAAGAACAACTCTCAATGAATTAAGAAAGATTGAGATTATACAAAGTAATTTCTTTGAATACAGTGGAATGAAGCTGGAAATTGATAAGGGCCAGAGAACCAGATTAGGCACAAAGATATGGAAGTTAAACAATACTCTTAGACAAACAGTGGGTGAAGGACAAAATCTCCAAAGAAATCAGTGACTACCTTGAAAAGAATGAAAATGATGACACAACATATCAAAACCCATGGGATGCAGCAAAACTTGTACTGAGAGGGAAATTCATAGCCATAAATGAATATATCAAAAAATAAGAAAGAGCTAAAATTGAAGACCTAACTGCACATCTGGAGGAATTAGAAAAAGAAAAACAAATTAACCCCAAAGGAAATAGAAAGAAGGAAACAACAAAGATTAGAGTAGAATAAATGAAATAGAAATTAAGAAAGCATTAGAAAAAATAAACAAAATCAAAAACTGGTTCTTTGAAAAGATCAGTAAAATTGACAAACCCTTAGTGAGACTAACAAAGAAAAAAAGAAAGAAGATGCATATACACAAAATAAGAAATGAGGAAGGGATATCACCACTGACCCCACAGAAGTAAAGAATGTCATAAAAAGATACTTTGAAAAATTATATGCCAACAAGAAGGATAATTTAGAGGAAATGGACAAATTCCTAGAAACTCACAAGCAGCCTTCACTGATGAAAGAAAAAAATTGATGAACTAAACAGATCAATTACAAGTAAAGAGATAGAATCAATCAAAAACCTCCCAACTAAGAAGAGCCCAGGACCAGACAGCTTCACAGGTGAATTCTACCAAACATTCCAGAAAGAGCTAACACCAATCCTGCTTAAACTCTTTAAAAAATAGAAATAGAAGGAACATTGCCTAACTCATTCTATAATGTCAAACTTACCCTAATACCAAAAAACTAACTACAAAATTTATTTGGAAGGGTAAGAGGTCCTGAATAGTCAAAGACATATTGAAAAAGAAAAATGATATTGGAGGAATCACACTATCTGACTTAAAACATACTACAAAGCTACAGTGGCCCAAACTGCATGGGATTGGCAGAAGGATAGACATACCAACCAATGGAACTGAATTGAGAGTTCTGATATAAATCCTTGCATATGCAGTCATCTGATATTCAACAAGTCTACCAAGCCCACTCAAATGGGAGAGAATGACCTCTTCAACAAATGGTACTTGGAGAACTGAATATCCATATACTAAAGAATGAGAGAGGAACACCATCTCACACCTTATCTAAAAATCAACTCAAGATGGATCAAAGATCTAAATATAAGAGCCAAGACCATAAAGACCTTGGAAGATAATGTAGGGAAGCATCTACACGAACTTGTAACAGGAAATGGTTTCATGAACTTTACTCCCAAAGCACAAACAGCAAAAGAAAAAATAGATAAATGGGATCTCCTTAAAATAAAAAACTTTTGCACCTCAAAGAAGGTTATCAAGAAAGTGAAAGGGCAGCCTACACAATGGGAGAAAATATTTGGCAACCATATATCTGATAATATCCAGCATATATAAAGAAATTCTATACCTCAAAAATAAAAAACAAACAACCCATTTAAAAAGTGGGCAAGTGACTTGAAAAAACACTTCTCCAAGGAAGAAATACAAATGGCTAAAAAGCACATGAAAACATGCTCAACATCACTAGCTATTAGGGAAATGCAAACCTAAACTACAATGAGATACCATCTTACACCCATTAGACTGGCAGCTATTAAAAAAAAAACAGGACTAGAAGTGTTGGAAAGGATGTGGAGGAATGAGAACCCTCATCTGCTGCTTGAGAATGTAGAATAATGGTACAGCCATTGTGGAGGACAGTTTGGAAGTTCTTCGAAAAATAACTATAGAACTGCCATATGATCCAGCAATTCCACTGCTGGGTATATTCCCAGAAGAATTGAAAGCAAAGACACGAACAAATATATGCACACCAATGTTCATAGTGGCATTATTCATTATTGCTAAGAGTTGGAATCAACCCAAATGCCATCAACAGATGAATGGATAAACAAAATGTGGTATATACATACAATGGACTATTACTCAGTTGTAAGAAGGAATACAGTGCTAACACATAGGATAATATGGATGAATCTTGAGGACCTTATGTTGAGTGATGCAAGCCAGGCATTGAAGGATGAATATTACATGACCTCACTGACATGAAGTAAGCAAATTGAGCAGATTCAGAGAGCTGTTGTCTGGAAGACAGGTTTACAGGAAATAGAAAGGGAGAAGAAGGTAGTGAATCAACACCCATAGGGATGTAATCTTGGTAAGGTGAAAGTGTGTAGTTGGGCATTGAAGGGATGACAGGAGGGTAGTGATATTATTGGCTTGGGTGGTGCAGATTTGACAGATGGGTAGATTGGGGAGAGTAAGTTGGAAGGTCCAGGGAACTTGGGGGAGGGTTGGGAAAGGGACCAAGTGAACACTGGGGATTGGAGGGTAAGTGGTTGAAAGTACAAAGTTGGGAACGCTCTTATGGCAATATGACAAGGAAGGGTTACTGGTTTAGGGTGTTGGATGGGGGTGGGCATTCGGGACAGAGCAGGCTTCTAGGGAGTGTGTGAGTGATCCTTTTGTCATAATGTGCTGTATCAGTGAGTGGAGACCCATATAATGAACGGGAAGGAGTTGGACTCCCATGCTGGGGAGGACAGGTATTTTCCCAAACAGAGGGGTGGGAGTCTCTTGAGAGCATGGGCAATTCCTAATAGGGGAGGACAAATCTGTGTGTCAAGACCTCAGTGTTGTTGCAAGTAACTATGAATCTTGTCATCCAAGGAGTGAAGCCGGGGGGTCGCCGGGGGCTCCAAGGGGAGAGGGAGGCAGGAATAGAATAGATGGTACAGGGGTATTTAGTGGGCAATGGAAGTGTTCTACACGATCTTGCAATGTTGGACACAGGCCATATTAAATATCATAATTTATAAAAGTGTACATCTAAAATGTAAACCATAATGTAAACCATTGACTATGGTTAGTAGCTATTTTTCACTATTTGTATATCAGTTGTAACAGAGGTACCATAAAAAGGTATTAATATGGGAAGGGGGAAAAGGAGTCGGAATTGGAAACATGGGAGTCCCCTGTATTCTGTATGTGAATTTACTGTGACCTAAAACTTCTTTGAAAACAAAATGAAAAAAAAAAAAAAAGACACTAGGGAATAAATGGAAAAAAATGTCACTGTATATACAGGATACCAGATATTACAGTGATGACAGACAAAATGTCAAAACAATTTTTAAAAATACTTTTCATTATTTTCATTATTTTTAAATATTTCAATCCTTTAATTTTTTTTTTATTTATATGTATTTTGTTTCTCATACTTAAACCTATCATTATTTTATTTTCCTATTAATTGTATTTGGCTATTTTATGGCTTCATTTTTGAAGAAGCTTTGGATCACAGAAGGGTTACAACTTGGGCAGGGGAGGATCATTGGTGTGGGGTATCAGTGGTGGGGGATACAGTGGTGGAAGTTCACCTGAGCATACATATAAGGTATATAAATATGTTCAAATGTTCACGGGGCATTGTCACATTCCCATCCTGGAGAGCTCTGCTACATTCTCTAATGGAACAGCAACAGTCCCCCAAGTGCAGGTGCAATGACTGGCAAAGGAGGATGATCCATTGATGGGCCCTTGATATTGATGACTATGCTTATTAGCCTTTGCTCTCGAAATCGAAACTTAGCCTAGTGTTGTGGGGTGCCTAAGAGTTGCCTCCTGAGAGCCTCCTTATTCCGCAAATGTGGCCTCTCTCAAAGCCAAACTCAGTATATAAATGCATTACCTTCCCCCCCACGTGGAACATGACTCCTGGGGATGAGCCTCCTTGGCACTGAGGGAGTACTACCAAGCACCAACTAACAATGCAACTGGAAAAAGACCTTGAATAAATGGGGGGAAAGGTAAAGACAAATGAGTTTATATGGCTAAGAGACTTCAACGTAAGCCGGGAGTTCATCCCAGAGGTAATGCTTATGCACATCTCAGCAGGGTCTCATAGACTGCCAAAGTGGATACTATCTCAAACAGTGGAGCTCCTGAGGGCTCTGGAGATACCCATGTCCTATGGTCAGGGCAGATAGCTCCGGAGTTTGGTGCCTATACTTGGTGCTGGAGTTTGTAGGTGTATTTCCAAGAGACTGGAATCTTTGGGCTGTTGATGTGCCAGCTGGGCCTGGAGCCTCAGTGGAGTTGCAATACCTACTCTCCAGTTCATTGGATTCACCCGGGACAACTAACAAGGAGGTGAGGATTGACAACCACCATACCAAGGAAACGAGAAAGCCAACAACTGCAAGCAAGAGAATCCTAATCATTGGCTGTATGGGATTGAAGCCCCCTCTCAATTAGAGGTGGAACAGACATCACCATCCCAGAGTCCTCAGGATTGGGGAATGACCTCTGGACTAGAGTGGGCTTACTGGTGTTCTATAGACATTTTGTGACTCTAGCAATGGAAGAAATTGCAACATTGATGTGAAGCCAGTGGCCACTGGAGGCTCTGGGTGAGGAAAAGGGAAAACTAGTTGTAATACTGGGACTGTTTCAGGACTTTGGAATCGTCCTGAATGATATTGCAAGGATGGATATAGGCCATTTTATAGCATCCCATAACATGCAGACCTGTGTGGGAGAGAGTGTAGAGTAAAATGTGAACCATGCTCAGTGGAAATGCCCAAGGATGCGTTTATCGGTTGCAATGAATGTGCCACACTAATGAAGGATGTTGTTTATGTGGGAGGTTATGGGAGGTGTGGGGAGTGGGGCATATGGGAATCCCTATATTTTTTGTGTAACATTTATATAATCTAAGTATCACTTAAAAATATATATTTTTAAAAAAGTATCAGCTGGATATCTGATAACCCAGTGGATCACTTCTCCAGGAAAGGCCGGGAATCAAACCAGGGACCTTGTATATTCAAGGTGGGAACTTCTCCATTGAACTAAATTTTCTCCTTGGTTTAGCTAGCCTTTGAGAAAGCTATCCACCCACTTTCCCTTGGGCAGGTTAGAATCTTTGCAGTTGTCCAGAGTCCTGCTGATTAGATACCTATCTATCCCTGTCCCCATTCTATTCTAATTGCTTTCTCTCCCAGGGCAGCTGGGCATGTCAACCTGTGTGAGTGAATGCCCCCTCTCCTCTCCTGGTCAGGTTGAGGTCCTTACCGGGATTCAAAGGGGACCCTGGTGACCGAACTCACCACAAAGAAACCACTTTCGACCCTCTTCCAGACCCGTCCTCCTCTCAGGGGACCCTAAATAGGCCCTTGAAAGCTTATTGAGGCTTCCTACCGCCTGCCTCCCTTAGGGGAGTTGGGATTTTGATAGTTTTCAGTGCCGGACTAGTCTGCTGCCTGTCTCCACTCTCTCCCCACCCAAGTTCCTCTCTCCCAGGGTGGCTAGGTGCTTCGGGCTGCCTGAGCAGATTCCCCTCTCCCTTCTTCCCAGGGCCACCTCAGTGCCAGCTGGTATGCTCCCCGAAGTTCAAAGGGGGCCCAGGTAACCAAATCCACAGAAAGGAAACCTCTCTCCACCCTTCACCAGAACTCTTTTCCTCCCAGAGAATGCTCCTTCACACTCGGCGGCTGGTGGGAGTCAGGGAGCTTGTGGAGGATTTTTGCCTTGAAGGTGGGGCTTAGCCACCCACCATTTCCAGCCACAGAGGCGAGAAACTCAGAGTTTACCCCTGGGAACTTTATCTCTTTGTCCAGTTCCCTCCAGATCAATGCCCTGAAGCCTCCTACTCTGTGGGTTCCCAAAACAACTCACTCGGGTAGGATTTTGCCCCTTTTCAGATAGTTTTTGTGAGAGAGCTTGGGAGCTGATGCCATCTTGCCAGAAATCCAGATTTTTTTTTTTTTAAATTAGGAATGTGGTATCTTTGATTGGGCTTTTAAGGTTTTTCTGTTTCTTCTAGTGTCAGTTTTGGTAACTTTTGTACTTCAAAGAATTTGTCCATTTTATTTAAGGTGTTGAATTTATTGGCATAAAACTGCTTATAATATTCCCTCATTATTTTTTAATGACTGTAGAATATGTAATACTATTTCATTTCATTCTTGAAGTTAATAATTTTTTCTATTTTATTTTCTTGACCAGTCTAGCTACTTTATCAATTTTATTAATTGTTACGAAGAAAAAAGCTTTTGGTATCAATGATTTTCTCTTTTGTTTGTCTGTTTACTAGTTCATTGATTTCCACTATTACTTCCTCCTTTATGCTTCTTTTTAAATTTGTTCTTTTTTATATCATCTTAATGTAGATGCTTAGATAATTGATTTTAAATCTTTCTTTTATTTTTCTCCTAAACTAAGCATTTAGAGCTATATATTTCCCTATAGTCAGTGCTATAGCTATAACACATACATTTTGATATATTTTATTTTCATAATCATTCAGTTCCAAATATTTGTTAATTTCCTCTTGAATTTCTTCTTTGATCTACAGGTAAATTAGAACTTTGTTGTATAATTTCCAAATATTTGAAGATTTTCATATCTCCTAAACAATACTTCTAAAGTAGTAGTTCTGCTGTATTGTTGTATTCAGAGAACATATTTTGTATTATTATAATTCTTTTGATATTTGCTGAGATTTATTTTATGGTCCGGCACATGGCCTAGCTTTGTGAATGTCCCATGTGCACTTGAAAAGAATATTTATTCTACTACTGCCAGATATAGTATTCTACAAATGTCAGTTAGGTTGACTTATTTGACAGTGTTTTTCAAATCTTCTTTATCCTTACTAATTTTATGCCAAACATTCTATCATTTACTGAGAAAGGAGTGTTGAAATCTTCAACAACAATTGTGGGATTTGTCTGTTTTTCCTTGCAGTTCTATTGGTCTTTTCCTCATATATTTTGAAGCTCTGTTATTAGATGGAAACCTATTTATGACTGGTGTCTCCTCTTGATGAATTGACTCTTTTATGTCCTTTTTACCTTTGTCAATACTTTTGTTCTGAAGTCAACTTTGCTTGATCTTAATATAGACAATTTTTTTTATGACTAGTGGTTGCATGACATTTATTTTACCATCTTTTATTTTAACCTATGGTGGCTTTTCACATAATGTATATCTTTTTGAAGCAGCTTATAGGTGGACCTTTTTTTTTTTTTTTTAATGCAGTCTAAGGAACCTTATTTCTTATTGGAGAGTTTAGACCATTTACATATAATGTAATTATTGGTCTAATTAGTTAAAAGTCTACTATCTTGCTATTTGTTTCCTATTTGTTCCAGCTGATCTATAGCCTTTTTCCTCCTTTTCTTCCTTCTTTGGGATTAGTTGAATAGTTTCAGTGTTTCATTTCATCTCCTCTATGGGCTCATCTTCATTTTTTTTTTTGGTGAAGTATAAGGACCGGGAATTGCCTAGACTTCATATGTGGGAGGCCGGCGCTCAACCACTGAGCCACATAGGCTCCCCCGAGTTGACTATTTCGTTTGTTGTTTTTTTTTGTTTCTGGGAAGCACCATGAACTGAACCTGGGACCTTCCATGTGGGAAGAAGGCGCCCAAACGCTTGATCCACATCTGCTTCCCCTCTCTTTTTTTTCAGTAGTTGCTTTAGGGCTTACAACATGCATCTTTAATATAACAGACTCTACCCATTAATGATATTATATTAGTTTATGTATATTGTAAGAATCTTACAGCAGTATATTTCCATTTCCCTCTCTCATCCTTTGTGCTATTGTTGTGTACTACATTTTATAAACCCCATAGTAGTTTATTATTTCTGCTTTAAAGAATAAATTTATTTTTGAAGAAATTATGATATGGGAAAAGTACTTCTTCTCTAGTATCTAATATGTTGTTAAATTCAGCCAGTACATTTCTCATTTCTGAAATTGTATTTTTCAGCTCTAGAATTCCCATTTTGTTCTTGTAACCATTTTGTATTGAGAGTCCCTCTCCATTCCCCCACAATTTTTCCTTTAATTTCTTTAACATTTTTATAACAACTGGTTTTAAGTTGTTTACTAATTGCATTTTCTCTGTCATTTCTTGGTCTAATTCTAGTTCTGATTTTACTTTTAGTTCTGGGCTGTTTTTCTGCTTCTCTGAATCACTAGTAGCTTTTCAATAATATGCTGGATTCTGTGGATGCCACATTGTTGAATGTCTGGATTTTGTTCTCTTCCTTATTGGAGCATTGAGTTTTATTTCAGCAGGCTGTACATTTACTTGTGGTTCAGTTTTATTTTTTAAAAAGACTTGTCTTTAGCCTTCATTAGGGCTGTAGTATCCTTTACTCTAGGCTAGACTGGCTCTTACTCCTACAGCATGGCACTTCTGGGGTCTCTCCTAAATGTCTGCAGTGTTCAGTGAAGTTGCTCCACTTTGGCTAGTTGGAATCCCAATGTCTCCCACCTCTGCTTGCGCTGCGGGAGTTGTTTAGTTCGTAGCTCTCTGGAGGTTTTTCTATGCCCAGTAGTTGTTCTTCATCTGGCCTGAAGGCATCTTTCACTGAACATTCTCAGCTTAAGTATTCAACCAAAGAGTCAAGGGACCCTCTGTAGATTTTTTGGTGTTCCTTCTCTGTGCAGCTCCCTCCTCTTCAATTCCCCACAAATTGAAGCTATTTCAGTAGTCCCAAATTCTGATCTCCATCTTCTCAGCTTAGTGAAGTCACCATGTTCTTTTTGGGCTTCCCTTCCTTGCACTGCATCCTGAAGTGCCTCTAGAAAGAGGGCTGGGGCAATCATGGGGCTAACCTTATTTTTGTCTCCTTTCTCAGTGTTCACAGCCTTGTGCCACCTGTTGTAAAACACCAGAAATAGTTATTTCATATAATTTTGTCCAGTTGCATAGTTTATGTCCAGAGCGTGATTTTAGTACCAGTTACACAACATGATGGCTGGAAGCAAAAGTCTGATAGGGTAGATTTTAAGTAGTATTTTAGTTTGCTAAAAACTGTTGGGAGCAATGTACCAGAAATGTGTTGGCTTTTATAATGGGAATTTACTAGGTTAAAAGCTTACAGTTCTGAGGCTATGAAAATGTCCAAATCATGGCATCATCAGAGATGCTGTCTCACATGAAGTTCAGCTGCTGGCAATCCTGGATTCCTGCCATGTAGCAAGGCCCTGGAGACATCTGCTTCTCTTCTGTGTCTCATTGCTTTAACTTCTGACGGTTCTGTCTGTGGCTTCCTCTCTACTAGGTTCCTCTCTGAGCTCCTGGGTTTCCTCCGCTCCACCTCTGAGGCTTTTTCTCTGTGTGTCTGCTGCTTTCAGTTCTCCGTTTATGAAAGACTTGAGCAAGAAGACCAAGTCCCACTCTGGGTCACACCTTACTGAAGCCGTCCAATCAAAGGCTCCTCCCAGTGAATCCAAGCCAATCAAAGGGTCCCAAACTCACAGGAATGGATTAGTTCCAAGAACATAATATTTTCTGGGATCCACAAAAACTTCAAACTGTCACAAGTAGTAAATACTAAGGAGTGTTCTAGGAATAGTGAGTTCCCAGTTTAAATGATTGTTTCTTTTTTTGTTTGTTACCTTAGGCACTGAGGAGCTACTAATGATTTTAAAGCAGGATTGTGACTTAAACACAGAGATGTGATTTACAAAATTTTGACTAATCACTGTGGCAAGAATACATTGAAATGATGGAAGAAAGGGAGGCTAGTTGAACCATTAAGATGCTCTTTCAATTTTACAAGTGAGAAATAGGAGATACTTATACTAAAGTGGAGACACTGAGAAGAGATAATAAAGAGATTGATTTCACAGACATGGATGAGGCAGAATTGACCCAATTTGGAGAAGCAGAAGAGCACGAATTCCAGCTGAAATAGGTAAATACATAGAGAGGACATTTATTCCTTTTAGACCAGAAGAAAATGAATGGGCCAAGGAAGACTGAAAGCTCAGGGAAAACTGAAGGATCTCATTTTCAATAACTTTTGAATAAATTAAACAATAGATCACGGGTGTTGGATGACGTTGGGAGCTAGAAATAGAAGGAAAATAAGAATTATTTTTTTTTCATTATTAAGACTAGATTTCCTTCTGAATGGGGAAGCAATTGATTATTGAAATTAAAAATAAAAGCAAAAGAAGCACCTTTGCATAATCATTAGAAGATCAAAGATACAGAGATTTCATAGTAACTGAATCAGGAAAACCTTATACACAGTCAGATCTTTATAGGGATTTTTTTTATTTCTGGCGCCTAATTAGGGAACAGAGTATCATGTCATTGCAGCCCGCTTATTTTTCTACTGAAACATGTAGTTAGAAGTTTGGATTTTAAAATTCTATTCTGTTTCTAAAATGGTTTCTCAAGGAAAAAACAAGCCAGTGTCTGGATGGTAGAGGAAAGCTAAAGGGTAGCATTTTCCACAAATACAGTGGGCAGTTATATTCCCATCACCTGGTTTCAGCATTCCTAAATAACTAGTGGCAGTATATTTTAATTAAATGGAATCTTAAGCTGGAAAGCACATTACACATTTTGCACAAGCCCATTTCTTTACAGATCAGAAAGACATTTAGCTTCTCTTGACTCACAGAACCTAAGTGATTAGCACAAGCTCACACAGCTAGTTAGTATCAGAGCCATAATTAAAAATCACATCATCTACATCTACCATTTACTAAGCATCCCGTTCCCAGTGTTATGCTAAGTATTTTAGTGCCACAATATACTCTGAAAAGAAAATAGTATCAGCGAGTTTAAGTAAATTACCAGGGTAACCAACTTGGAAATGTCAGGGCCAGGATTCCATTCAAAGCCTGCCTGATTCTATGGCCTATGCTTTTATCCAATACCCAAAAATCTTTTTTGCCCCATTGGTAGTCTGCTTGTCATTTCCATTGATCAAATAAAAGCATGCACTGACTGTCCTATCAAAGCATGCTTGAGATAGATTTGTAGGAAAACAAATGGCAAGACCTTAAGATAGTCCACACAATTGCACATCAGCTTCTGACTCCAGGTAACCCAACACTGGTTGCATTAGTCTGCCAAAGGAGTGCTGATGCAAAATGCCGAACTCTGTTGGCTTTTATAAAGGGTATTTATTTGGAGTAAGAGCTTACGGTCCCAAGGCCATGGAAAATCCATTTCAAGTCACCATAAGAGATGCTTTCTCACCAGTCAGTTGCCACATGTTGAAGCAAGATGAGGGGCCATCTCTGCCTTGTCTCTCCTACCCCTCAGGGCTTCCTCTTCCTCTTGAGCTCACTGGGCCCAGCCCCTTGAGGCTTTGTGCTTAAGTGATCCTGTTGTGCTCCCACTCCTGGTATAGGGCTTGTTTCTTTCTGGTCTCTTCCCAATTTCAGCTCTAAGCTATCAGGCAAATGGCTCATCAGTCCCTGCGGCTTCAGCTGTTTGAGCCTTCTCCTTTTTGTCATGGGACAAAGATGACAGGCTCTCTTCCCGTGTCTTTCTGTGTGAGCGTCCGTTTATATCAGACCCAACAAGGGCGCGAGGTCTCAAACTGAGCCGCACCCTCTGAGGTGGTAGAATCAAAAGCCCAAAGCAGGGAAACGGATGTGGCTCAGAGGTTCGGCGTCTGTCTACCATATGGAGAGACCAGGGTTCGATCCCCGGTACCTCCCGGTAAAAAAAAAAAAAAAAAAAAAAAAGCCCAAAGCAATCTTATCAAATAAGCTAGTTAAAGGCCCCTCAGCTGAATTTAATGCAGTCAAAGGATATCATACCCAGAGGAAAAGATTAGTTTACAAACATAATCTTTCTCCTTTTGGGATTCATAAAAGAATCCCAAACTGCCACACTGGTGAAGAAAATGTAGGTTTTTCTCCTTGGTGGCCCTACAACCCTATACTTCCTTTTTCTCAGGCTACACTGCCTCGAACAATTACACATCTGGCCCAATGCACCAGATCCAAATCTTTTCCCACTCATAAATAGGCTCCCACAGGACCTGTGCTTTTCCATCTGAGGATTGTGACCCAAGAGTACACCATGAAATCAATTCCGTGGGTCATAACTAATGTATTTTTCCCCTTTATTAGCAAAGTTATAGGTTTACAGAACAATCATGCACAAAATACAGGATTCCCAAATACTGCCCCACCACCAACACCTTGCATTGGGGTGGAACATTTGTTACAATTGATGATAGAACCTTTTTATAATTGTACTATTAAGTAAAATCCATGGTTCAACTTAGGGTTCACTGTGTAGTATAGTTCCATGTTTTTTTTTTAATTTTTTATTCTGTTACCATATATACTGACATTTCCCCTTTTAATCATATTCAAATATATATTTCAGTGTGTATTTTTTAATTAAATAAAATAGAGTGCACATTCTACCCTACCATTTGACCCCCACTAATATTTTAGACTTGAACGGGATTTCCATTGGTTCATGTTGGGTGGCCTTCTGTAGAGGTAGTTTCTTTTCATTTTCATTTTGCTTGAGTAAGCATTCATTCTACATGTAGTTTACTGGAATCAGCATAAATCCTGTCCAAGAGAAGTCTTGCTTGCAGAGGGTCCTTAAATGAAGAGACCTTGTTTTCCTATAAGCTGTTTATTTACTAATTAACTCAGGATGCCATAGTAGTATTTTCAACTTCACCTTGCCTGGGGCCTAGAAGCTATGGCTTCTCTTGGTAATTGCACCCAGTCTAATTTCTGCCGCCTGCATGCAGGTCAGGGCATTTGTGTCTCCTCAGGGCTTGGAGGGCTCTTTGAAGTTCAACTGCTGCCATGACATGGGGGCTGGAGAGGATAAGGATCAGCTGGATGTCAAGTGCTAGTCCCACCCCCACCCCAAATGCAAAACCACACTGAAATATTTGTCCTCTGTGCTTTGTTCCTAAAGCAAACAATATTTAGCTAAGTATGGTGGAAAGGATTACCATTTCCCACAATTGATAAATAAACTGGCAACCACAATGATGAGGGAGAAGGGGAGGTATTTTGTGGTCTTGGGGGTAGATTGAAATTCTCTTCTACAAAAGACAAAACTCATCAAAATAGAAAAATAAATCTTTTTCTTAGAACAGAAGCTTTGTTGGCTGCACTGAGGGAACATGGTTTTATTTTTAGGTGATTGCTCATTATCTGGTAGAAGAATGTGTCAAATTATTTTTCTGACGAAGACAAATCGTGGAGGTTCAGCTCAAATTTCATTTTTTCTTATATATATATTTTTTAAGTTTAAATCACATTCAGAGTTCCTAATAATAACTGAAATATTAGTCAGATGACTGGATTTTGCTGGTCAAAGCAAATTTAATGGAAACAACGATGACAAAAACAAACAAAAAACCAAAACAGGGTAGTAAGTTAGTGATACTGCAGGTTCAGACGTGTAAAATTTGAGCAGCATAATAGTTATTCCATTATTCAACTGCAAATTTTTTTCTACTTATGTAGGTTTTTGGTTTTAAGGAGATTTGATGAAATATGCTTTATTTAGGACTAGTGGCATACAAATTACTGCTAAAGAATTGCGCCCAAATAATTTTGTACAGTGTCTACTAATCAGGGGCACATCTAAATTTATATTTATTTTTCTAAAAAATAAAAACATGATCTTGGCAATATAAGGTGTTTTTGCAACTTATTTGTAATTGCCATATGTGTTCAAAGAGATAAAGGAACTAGGGAGAAAAGCTCTCAAAGTTCCATTTATATTAAAAGCTCTTTGAATCATTTGTAATTGAAATATGATTGTGAACTATTTGTGACTGTGATAATGTATAGGAGCATAATTATCCAAAATGACCTTTCTTAAGGACAGAATCTATCTCCAAAGGTATCTACAATACCCATAATTTGAAAGTCCTGAACTTTTTTTCTAGATATACAATATTCATGATTCAAAGAGGACCTTCCCAGTCTAGGATTTAGTAGAAAAGTCAGGGTTCATTTTGTCCATACAAACCCTTAATAAAGTTACAGATAAATATAATTATTCTTTTCAGTCCTTCTAATTTAATAGATTTAAACATGACCTATTTCACCCATTTGTAAAAACACATATATAACATTTTGGTTATATTCTTATTGCCTTTTTATACATATAATATTTGCATATTTACATTTGGCTTACATATATTTATGATCATCCAAGATATATAGTTTATTGAAACTATAACATAAGTAGTTACTCGTATCAGTGAAATTGTCAAAAATATAATTTTTAATGGCTACATAATATTTCATCAAATGAACTGTCCTTGTTTAACCATTCTGCTGTGATAAAGGACATTTAGTTGTTTCTATCTTATTTTAAGTAATACTGTGATGAACATGTTTGTTCAGGAAGTTTTGACTTTATCTCCTATCAAGTCCTTGGAATGACTTCCAGATGGTGAAAATACTGGGTCAAGGATATCTTCCCCATTGATTAAAGATGCTTCTTTTACCATATGTTAGGTTCTTATATATGACAATCAGCACTAGTCCTATATATTCTATTATACTGCTCTTTGTCTATTGATTTCAGCACTGTATCAAATTTTTTACGTAAAGTTTGAATGTCTAATAAAGCAAGTTCTCCTCAGCTACTGTTTTTATTTTTTTGCCCAAAATATTCTTGGCTGAGTTTGTCCTTTTATTATTCTATGTAAAGCTTAGAATAATTTAGATTTTTAACATTTGAATTTGGATAAACATATAAATTTATTTGGGAAGAATTAACATATCTACCAAATTCTTAAAATAAGATACATTTTTCCATATAGCAAAAGGCATGAAATAATTATCTAGAAAAGTAAGAAAGAGTAGAGTTAGTAAATATGGTATATTTTCAGGGCAGCATTAAACTACCATTTGAGATTACTGACCAAGTAATAGAAATCCTTAGTAGTTGAGATTATTGACCAAAAATTTAAATTGAGACCAGTCATCATTACTGTGTGCTTTTCTCCAGCAATGTTTAACTTTAAAGATGGCAAAACCATCATTAGTTATTGGTAAGGAGTTGGTAAAACAAAAATTTAGTCTCCTTCATTCCAAAATTATGATTTTATAATTATTTACTCTATTATTGCATAGGCTACAACTTCTAGAATACAGAAAAATTACAGTTATTCGAGTAAATATCCTTATGTGGTTTTTTTTTTCTGGTTTTAATGAGAAGGCATTATGAAGTCTAAAGATGGTTGCTGGTTTAAGACAGCTATTTTTTCATCTTTGGAAAATGTTTTCTACAAGTTGTCAGGAAAACTTGCCCTTTCTGATTATATTTTTGAGGTTGATATCCATTTATTTTAATCATTTTTAACTTTCTCTTAATATGAAAATCCTCTCCTGGACATTGAATTTTTAAGAAATTTTCCTCTGGGCCTTCTCTAGATCCATTATGCCTTTTCTCAGGTGTGTCAATCAAGACAACATCATAAATCTGAATTTGCCAGATTTTAGAAAATTAAAAGATAATATGGGGATGGCAATTTCTATATCTCATTTATAACAAACTGTTGTTTATCCTTTTTTGGTCATGGCAGTGTGTTTAGAACAGACTGCAATGACTATGCCAGTTGCTAGCTTAGAGATTCTTTGATAGCTCAGGGGCAATTCTCATAAGTAAACTTTGGATATTTCCCCTATAAAAATACACTGCCGCGCAATTGCTCACACAGAAACTTATTTGCCACATTTCTACTAATTTGCACACTTTTATGAAATTTTTGTCTCATGATATTTCTCCTTAAATATGGACTTTCATTTCCAAGATAAATCTATTTTAATTTGCCAATTTGTAAGTTCCACCAGAATTCCCAGTCTATAACACAATAAAGGTCAGTGATGGGTCTGAATACTGACTCCTAATGGATATACATTTACATATTTCATCCAGAAATGGAACTATTTTATTCAAAAATGAAACAAATTATGGCTGTATCTTTCCTCTACTTGTAATCCAATTCCTAGTTCAAAACAAATATTTTCCCCAATTCTACAATGGCAGCATAAATAAAGGTCAGAATTTGATGGGTTAAGTCCAGGCTCAGTGAGCAGAGTGAGTGAAGCTTACTAACCACAGCAAAGAACTGCTATGTGTTCGGTGCACACGTACCTCAGAGGCAGATGTCATTAGACAAAGATGCTGTGACTGTGATGGGAGCCAGGGGTGTGGGTGTGGGTGGAGAGAGTGGGGGATGAGAAGTAATGTCATAAGTTTCAGGAATAGGAATGAGTGGCCAATTTGAACTGAGAAACTAATGAGAAAAGAATGGGAAGATGAGAACAGAGGTGAGGACACTGAAATGTATGTTAATTTATCTAATGAGAAAGGAAACCAGTAAGGCATAGGGTCTGTGAAAAATCTAGAGGCCAAGTTTTTTAGAACCAGAAAAGTTGGGACTTTCCTTATGAAGTGACCCTCACTTGGTCCACAAGAGAAGGACCTTTTGGAGGCACCTGCCAGATCTGAACTCAGCCTGTCTTCAGTTGGTTTACAAAACCATTAGAAGGAACCAGGACTTTATGCCTTCCACTGACCAATTTGTGAATGTTAAGTATGGATACTTTCTTGTTTCTAACATGTCACCTCAGTACTGCCCAGTTTTCAATGACTATGAATGTTTTCTTCTGTGATATAAACAGCTCTTTTTCTCTTTGAGATAATTCTTTCTCCAATCACAAGCCATCCAATTGAACAGATGCTAATAGTTTTCCATTTTCCCCATATTATTCCTGAAATATGAGGGGGAAAAGCATCTAGTTTGGAGTAGGAGAAGAAGAGCTTACCCTATATTCCATTCCCAGAATGTGTTACTTTTGTAAACAATGAAAAGAAATTTCCCACCTGTGATGCTTTAAAGCTGAATGTACCTCAGAAAAACATGTTCTTAAATTTAATCCTTTCCTGTGTGTGTGAATCCATTGTAAGTAGGACCTTTTGATGAAGCCACTTCATCAAGGTTAAGGTGTGACCCTCTTCAATCAGGATGGCTCTTAATTCTACTACTGGAGTCCTTTATAAGAGAATGAAAATCAGATACAGAGAGAAAGCCACAGGAAGCAAGAAGCTGAAATGGAACCCAGAAGAGAAGGAAGAGACCAGGAGTGCTGCCATGTGGTTTGCCATATGACAGAGGTACCAAGGATCACCAGTGGACAGCCCCAGAATGCCATAGTCTTTGGAAGGAACTAAAACACCACCTCAACAACAAGTATTTCAAGTAGTTTGTAGGAAAACTTTCTTCTCTTTCACTTTTCAGAGTCTTCATGGTTTAGTCGATGGTTGTCACAGATCAGAGCACTTCTATGCCAGGCACCAGTTTGGAACCTATTGTTTCCAGTTGTTAGCTTATTCACAGGGAGATTCAAGTGCTTTTTGCTCCCCTTGCAGTCTGGGTGTTACAGCACCTGCGTCCCCTTGTTGGAGAGCAAGCCTGGATGAAGCATCGATCCTAAATATCAGTCCTAAATCTACTCATATAAGATGCTGGATGAATGGGTGGGTTTGACACCCACTTTCTCTGATCCAATGACCTCCTGCAAAATTCAGACTGAAAATTCCACTTCAACATGTACATATGTTACACATAAGTCAACACACACATGAATTCTCAGGATCATGTGCTGGTTCATACTTTCAACTTGATATACTATAACAAAAAAAAATAGGCACCTCCCTTGCTAAACATGCTGGAACTTCCTGGGAAAGAAATTACTCTTTTATCACTATTGTCAAAAGGAATTGATAGGTTTTTTAAAAACTTACACTATGGTATCATTATTTCAACCACACCAATGGGAAGATCTCACAGAAAACAAAAATAATACAGTGTTGGTAGTCTGTATTTTTGCCAGATATTAGCACAAAACTTCATAAAATTTTGGGACAACGTAGTATAAAATAAAAGGAACTTCATAATACACAACCAATTATTGTATAGATTCAAATACAGTGCAGGTTATGTCATATTTCTGAAACAGAATATCCTTGTTCAGCAGATGTTTGAAATAGCACAATTTCCCTGGGAAGTGACTGTTTTCCTGTCCCCATCAGTAGAGTGCTAAAGATCTTCCACTGCACCAGAACTGGCCATAACAGAGCTGAACAGATGGTTGTCAATAAAATATGTCCCAATGGTCTTTTCAAAATCCTTACTGCTCTCAGCTCACCTTTCCAAAGTACTACCAGACACTGAAATTCACACCATTACAATACCTTGTTTGCATTGAAGGCATTATCTCCAGAGTCTAAAAAAGATCACAGAATCATGGCATCAGAAGGGACTGTCAAGAACTGTGAAGGGTCTCAGATTTTACCCCACTTACAAGCTAACAAGTTACTCGGTTTCTTGGATGCTGGCAGAAAACACAAGACAGAAGATAGTTTATTACAGAAATAGCAGTAGCCAGAGTTTCAGCATTTGCTCTGGTTCCCCAATTCCTACAATGTTATGCAAAGAGGGGCAGGTGACACCTGCACATGCAGTGCATGAGTCAAAAGAGAGGAATCCTGAGATTAGGGAGCCCCAATTTTTCATAATGGGCAGTAGACTTGCCTGCCCTTTGCTATGAAGGGAGACACCATTTTCACAATATTGGGCAGTATATAAAGCTATACCTTGTTCAGGAAGGAGACAATCTATCTTCCAAGGCTACTCTTTGTACAAACAAACTGAGAAGAAAGTTCTGAACAAAGGCAGTCAGTAGATCTGAAGGCAGAACATGCAAGAACATGAGAGGTCCATGGAGAATTGTCTTCCAACAGATACTACCATAATGGCCATTGTTTCAAATACACATTGATGTCCAAATCCTTTCCAAGAAAAGAACTCTCTACTTGCACAAAGCAACCCAGTCTATCTTTTAAACATTTTTCTTCAAGCATTCTTATGTTACTTGTCACTTTTATCTACTGGGCCTTCTTTTATTCTTTGGCTCCAAAGTGAACATAAATATTTGAAGGCAATTATAATATGCATGCCTCTCTTCTACTCTTTTCCTTATTCAATGAGACTTTTTTTTCAAAATCTAATTATCTTCATTTTCTTCAACGATTCTGGTCATACTCCATTAAATGTAGCCTTATTTGTCTATTTTTTAAAAATATACTGCTCAAAGGATGAAATATTTTAGGTGTAGTCTGAACAGCCCAGAGTAGAATAGGCTAGAACTGCTAACCTCTTTGTTCACATTCTGTATGGACATGATGCCTTATTTAGAAGCCACATCAAGCCTATGACCATTAGGATCAACTATCAACTAAAGTTCTAAGTCATTAAATCTGCCACACTCTAACTTACTCATGTTGTATTTTGATTTTGATCTATAAGGCAGGACTTTATATTTGTCTCTGTGAAAATCAGTCTTAAATTCATTTTTTTCCATCAAGTCTTTGAAAAATCTCTTGGATTCTGAAAGCAAAAGAAAGTATTCTTCCCAGCCTCAAAGCCTCTAAATATTTAGCAAGCAAATTTACTTTAACTTAATCCAACTCTTTGACCTTTGTTGTTGTTGATGTTTTCATTTGTTTGTTTTTGTTTTTAGGAGGTACCGGACCTTGTATATGGGAAGCAGGCACTCAACCACTTGAGCTACATCTGCTCCCCTCTTTGCTTTTTAAAATGTGGAGCAGGACAGAACTGAGGCTAGAGCCCGGTGTACTCAACTGGAACTCCCTCAGCAGGTACACCTTGATGAATGCTCATTGAGCACAGCTGTTGGACAAAAGAATTTAATTGAATTTTCTTCTAGCTCGTATTTTGAGAAAAAATTCAATATAGAACCTTTGGACTACAGCATTTTCATATGCTGTCCATTTGTCAACTCTGCTAACTAAAGAAAATAGGTTAGTGCGCTATGACTTGTTCTTCCTGAATACATGCTGGCACCTAGTAATGACTGTCTCATTTTCTCCCCCCTTTAGATGCTCATCATCCTATGTATGTGTGTGGATCTCAGAAGGGATTAATCTAGCAAATTATTTAGCTATCGCCTTGGAACCTGAGTTTTCACCATCACCATCAACAAGCATTTAGTAGGTATATCTTATATAAAGCTCTGTCCCATGATTTGTCTTGAAGGAATGACACAAAGAAAACATTTAATTAGAAAAAGAAGCTACAGGAAGCATTCAAAGAATGGAGAGGACCAGGCAGTGTAGTCTCAGAGGAAAGAAGGGTATGGATAAAGGGGAATAGGCCAAATAGAGAGAAGAAAATAAGTGGGGAAAAATGCATTGCATTTAACCTCTTTTAACTTAAATCTAACCTATCCTTTGAGAATCACATTTTAATTATTATTTTTCTGGCCACACTACTCTCTTTGCAATTACTCTCCCTACTGTCATTTGGGCCTTCAATCTGCACCTTTACTTCTTTATTGCTCATGTGTGTGTCCTGTCTGGTACATACTTCCAGAAGGCAGGGACCATATCAGTGTGTTCGGTATTTTAATCCCCCACAGCTCTAGGACATAACTGGCTCATACTGTGTGCTCGGTAATAATTTTGGAATTGAAAATTTCAATTTTGGGGGATTATAAAACAGAGACTGTTAAAGCTGAAAGGAGTCTTGGACTCTGAGACCTAGAAAGATTGAATCAATGGCTTGGACTCACAAAAGTCTCTATGCATTCATTTGTAAAAGGCCTTCCCTCTAGCCCAGGGGTTCTTAACCTTTTTTGTTCCACGGACCCCTTTGTCAGTCAGGTGAAAACCACGGACCCCTTCTCAGAATGTAGCGGCAGATAGTTTTAAGACACTCAACATCGGTATGTCTTTAAATTAAATTTTAGGATTATTCAAAATTACGTTTTACAACTTTCCCGTAATTTCAATACCTGATAACTTATCATGGTTCAACATCTCTTCAAATGGTCATTTTGGGCAAACATTTAGAAATTCGAGTTTTTCCATGGCATCATAAAACCATCTCTGCCGTCCCTACCAACCTTTTTGCAGGCAGTTATCCACTGCACTCAGAACATGCTACATCAAACTAAAAGTCATACTAAGTCCACACTATACTGTGTATTATTTAATAAGTATATCACACATCCCCACAAGACTGTTTTTAAATGCATAAAATAAACTTACAAAGGAAATCATTTGCATATATTGAAATACCGTTACTAAAATAAAAAATATTTGATATAATATTACACATATGTGCTTCTTAATACATTGAATAATAATGTATAGGAAAGTTAATGTTAAATTTTGTTTTTTAAAGACGTCAATGTGCAGACTGTTGTTTATCTTGAATAAGAACATTAAACTGTGGTGTAGTATTTGACAAGGCAACATGCGTATCACGTTGGACATCTAATCGAGTTGGTTTTTTTCAATTCAAGCTTGCTGGCCCCCTGAACTCTTTCCATGGACCCCTGGTTAAGAACCCCGGCTCTAGCCCTATTTCTAGGGTTGTCTTTCTTGCCTGTCCTAGGTTGGTCTAGAATTTCCGCATGGGTTGCTTACAAGGCAGCTAATCCTGTGGTGATTGCTTGGCTTGGTGGAATTTGTTTTTATATTAAGAAAGGTACACTTTAATCTCAAAGTCTGGACAATTCTTCCTCAGGTCATTTGTTGGCTATTACACAAACACAGTCATAAGCAGATTCATCCCAGAGGTCAATGGGAGTTTTTCTCAGATGCTGGTGTATATCTAGGGGTTGATGGTATATATTTAGACGAGTCCCTTTCCTAATTCCTTTTATTAGCAGTGGGGATAGTGCCAAGAATCATGAACTGAAAGTCAGCATTTCATTAAAATGACCCATAGAGCAAATCAGTTTCATCTGCAGTCCAAGAAAGGGCTAGCTATGGTGTATATATATGCCACGCTAGCCAGCAGGCATAGTTTCTTTGATGATTGAGCTGTTCTAAGCACTTTAATGTAACTCATGGAAAGAACCAGAAGTGTGTCTATGGCTCCACAGCTGAGCTTAAAAATTCCCAAGGATTTTATATTTCAACCAGCCCATGACCTTCCCTGCCGTTCATATCGGTGATCACCAAGACCTAATGCCTTCTCCGTATACATTTCAACCTGACACTTTAAACATCATTCTTTATAAATCCCTGGATTGGTCTCATTAGTTTGTGGGTTTTGTGTGTTATTTTTAGGGAGAAGGAGCACGATAGTGTCTGCCTTTTTCCCAAACCCCTTTAGAAACACTATTGAGAAATATACTACCTAGGAGCAGCAGATTGTCTCTGCTTTTGTTATCTTTAAAACACCAGTTTTTAACTTTTGAGGAGTATCCTAGGTGATTTGTAGGTGCAGAACCACACTGCCTATACTTTGCAGGAACTTTGTAACTGGGATATAAAATAGGGAAAAATATTCAACCATCTTGGACTAGCTCTGTAACTTTTCTCTCACTCCCAGCAAATCCCTGGATAGTTTTTTTTTTTTCTGGACCTTTTCCTATTTGCAGACTTAATATTTGTCACTTTTCTTTCCAATATGCAAACAAGAAATTTTAAAAATATGTATTTTGAGACCTTTGGAGAAAATGATGCTGGACAAATATGTCCTTTTGGAATTGACTTTTCTCCCCTCCCAGGAGGAAGGGAGGAGCTGGACAGTTCCCAGTGCTAGCCAAAACAGGTGGAGCAAGGGGAGTGGCAGAGAATGGGAAAAAAAGGAGACGGTTTCCTTATTTCATGGACAGAAGTCCCTCTTCCCTGGGGACATGTAGACCCTAGAAGATGCGAGCTTAAGGCAAGGTGGAGGCAAGTGTCATTGAGCTGCTTGAGGTTACTGATGGACTTAAGCTGCCCCAGAGCTTATGCAGATATCAAAAGGGCTGCTTTGGGCTGCCACCTCTGTAAGTCCAGCTGTTGCAGTGACCAGACCATTCTCTAGGGCAGCTTAGATGGAAAGGAAAAAAATTGAACCTAATTTTATTCTCATTACCATGGAACTTCTGTTTTCTCCTCAAGTATTGATAAGGCTAATATATAAGAAAATGTCCAGGACCATGATATGAGTTTTCATATTCCAAGAGAGAACTTAGAGGCCATCTTTCTAACACCATTATAAAACCCAGAAACTCTGAGTTCATAATAACAGTGAGACTAGAGGGGAGTCAGCAGGCACCTCCAAAATAATAAAACAGCAAATGTCCATGCATTTTGTTTAACTGAATAGACCAGGAAGACATCAGGGAAACATATTTATCTGCCAAATCTGATTAAATTAAAATAAAATCTTGGAAAATTCTCCTCCATCTACCCTGATGAGTTTTCTCAACTTTTATTTCTGTAATATACGAATCTTGGAAGTGTTGAATTTGAAGCAACATCGTTTTAGCTTTTGATGATTCTTTTCATGATTTTTAGTTTGATCAGTTGGGTCAGTTGTCACCTGCTCACAGAGTACAGCAATGAAATTTTGTACTCTGTTGTACATCATAAGACAAAGTATAAATACTCCTCAACTCATCATCCTGAAGCCAAGCAGGTTCTAAGCATGATATCCAGAGCAGTGCAACAATAACTAGCTAATAATTCCTTTCAAACGCCCACACCAAGCCTGTCCCTACCCTGTTAACATGCCCTTGACAACTCTTAATCCCATTCTACGATTCAAGTATATTTAAATACTAATTTTAATCACCATTGGTAATACACTAAATATTAGCTATGGTTAGCTATGGCATGACTTTTTTTTATGAATTTCTTTCACTTGAAAATTTAAATTGACCCTCACAAAGTCCCTCTGAAATATTAGTTTGATTATCATTTTGCAGATAAGATAACAGCTTCAAGAAGTAGCAAAGTTTCAGAGCTGGTGCTTGCTGCTAAGTTTTGAACTCCATATTCCTAGCTTTTGTTATACTCAAGTTGGGATGAGAAACAGTAATTTTGTGTATGTTTGTAAAAAGCCCATGGCTTCCTTGAGACTGCAAAGATTTCTAAGTACAAAATTAAAAGCATAAAAATATTAGATTTTAAAAAATAATCATGCAACAGTGAAAGATTTCTAAGGATGACATAAAATCAAGACTCCAAAATGAAATAAGACAAATTTGACTGCATAAAAAATTAAAGTTCCATAAGTCACAAAATAAATAAGAAATATAAATTTGAAAAGCACAAGAGAGACTAGAAAAATATTTAAGATGCATGTGATAAATAGGGGCCTAATTTTCTTACTATACAAAGAACTTTTATAAAGCAACAGTAACAAGATCACACAATAAAAAATGAGCAAAGGGCATGAATAGGTAGTTCACAGAAAAAAATATACAAATGAACAAGAAGCAAATAAAGAGAAGCTTAACCTTGCTTGTAATTAGAGAAAGGCAAATTAAAATGACATTAATACCATTTTCTACCTATGAGACTGACAGAGAGAAAAATTGTTGGTAGCAAGGGTGTAGAAAATGATCCTTTGTTATACTCTTGGTGAAGATGTAAATTAGTGCAATCTTATTGAAAAGTAATTTGGCAATATTAATTAAAATAAAATATGCATAGACCCTTAAATCCAGCATTTCTGCATCTAAGAACTGAATTACCATAAACAATCATGCGTGAGTAAAGTTGCATGTAAAACAGTGTTCAATGTAACATTTTTGGTAATAGCAAAAAAATGGAAATAACCTAACATCCATCAATAGAGTACTGGTTAAATAAATTAGAAAACATTCATCTAATGGAATAGTATGCAGTCATTTAAAAAGCTTGAGTTAGATCTCTACATATAGATCTCTATATATTAGGAAAAGACACCCCAAATGAACTGTAGAGTGCAAAGCAAATTACAGAGCAGTATGTGCATTATGTGTATTATGTCTCACTTAGGAAAAAAAGACAAATGTTTCTATGTGTATAAATATTCCAGAGTGATACTGTCTTAGTTTGCCAGAGCTGCTATTACAAATACCACACAATGAGTTGGCTTAAACAACAAGCATCTCTTGTCTCATGGTTTCAGAGGTTAGAAGTCCAAAATCAAGACATTAGCAAGGTAAAACTTTCTCCCCCAAAGTCTGTAGCAGGCTGGCCCTGGCTTGCCGCACTCCTTGGGCCTCCCCGTCACCTGGCAAGCCCTCTCTACTTGGGTCCTGCTGACTTCTGGCTTCTGGCTCCTCCTTATGGCTTTATTTGACTTTTGGTTTCCAGTTTCTTCTTTTTATAAGGCCTCTAGTGATACGGATTAGGACACACCCTCAGTCAGTTGGTCCACACCTTAACTAAAAATGACATCTTCAAAAGGTCCTACAAGTGGTACCTCGGTACTCGTTAATTGGTTCCGGGAGGTGTGACGAGTACCAAAAGCGACAAATGCCAAACACATTTTTCCTATAAGGAATAATGTAAATAAATTTAATGTGTTCCCAAACCAAACACAATGCACATTTTTAAGGCAATATGTAAAAAGGTAGGGTTGTATATCATTACTTCACATGAGAAATAAACCTGCAAATTAATAAACACTTACATTAAATAAAATGAAAACTTCACCTTACCTGTACTGAGAAGAGTCCATGGCCTAATGGGATGGGTGGAGGTGGGGGGGGGAGAGGCTACGTGGAGTGCTGCTTGGAAGGAGAGTCCCCATCCAACAGAACATTGGACACTTGCACTTCAGGTCTTCTTTCTCTTTCCTGCCTCTTTTCAACTTGCACCACAGGCTCTGACACACTCTTTGTCACCTTCACTAAAACTTTTTCCAATGAGGACTGCTGCTGTCTTCTTTTCAGAATTCCTCAAAAGTGTGAAATTGTTTGGTCATTCAATAAATTCACATTTCTGCTAGTCAGAGCTTTGTCCAGATGGTACTTCTCCACAAAATTTTGAACTTGTGCCCATTTTGCACACCTTTCTTTTATCAAGGAACTGGGGAAATCCTCTATTACCTCCTCCTCACCTGATGAAATCTCTTCAGCCACCTCTTGTTGCTGCTCCCTCTGTAGTTCCTGCAGCTCCTCAGTGCTGAGCTCTTCACGACGACGTTCCTCCACTAACTCCTCAACATCAGCAGCATCGACCTCCAGACCCATGGATTGGCCCAAAGACACAATATCCTGCACAGCCGCACCTCTACCTGCAGGATGGGGGTCAGCCTCCAACCCTTCCAAGTCTCTCTGAGTCACAGCTTCTGGCCACAAATCCTTCCATACCAAATTCATAGTCCCACAAGAGACTTCATTCCAGGCCTTATCAATAAGGTTAAGGCAGTGCAGGATATTGAAATGCTCCTTCCAGAATTCTGTGAGGGTCAGCTGGGTGTCAGAGGTGATCTCAAAGCACCTCTGGAAAAGCGCCTTGGGGTACAGCTTTTTGAGGTTTGAAATGACCTGCTGGTCCATGGGCTGGATGAGAGGAGTGGTGTTGGGGGGCAGGAAGCTTACAGTGATGAAGCTGAACTCCTGCAGTGAGTCATCCTCCAAGCCTGGAGGGTGGGCAGGCGCATTGTCCAAAAGTGGGAGAGCTTGCAGAGGCAACTCTTTCTCCAGCAAATATTTTTTCACTGAGGGACCAAACACTTCATTTATCCCGCCGATGAAAAATTGCCTCGTGACCCAAGCTTTACTGTTTGCCCTCCACATCACATGGAGCTGGATTTTTATAACATTATGCTTCTTGAAAACTCACAGGTTTTCACTATGCTAGACTAGTAGAGACCCGAGTTTTAAGTCCCCACTAGCATCCCACACAACATTAGAGTGAGCCTGTCCTTCATTGGTTTGTGGCCTGGTGATGCCTTCTTTTCTTTTGTGATGTAGGTTCTACTCAACATTTTTTTCCCAAAAAACTCTGGTCTCATCACAGTTAAAAACTTGGTGGGGAATAAAACCTTCAGCCTCTACATAGCCTTGGAATTCACTGACGAATTCAGCAGCAGCCTTTTTATTAGCACTCGCTGCCTCGCCATGCCTCACGACACTATGGATGCTGGTTAGCTTTTTAAAATTATAAACCAGGGAGCAGATGTGGCTCAAGCAGTTGAGCCCCTGCCTCCCACACAGGAGGTCCTGCTTTCGATTCCCGGTGCCTCCTGAAAAAAACAAAAACAAACAACAAGCAAAACAAATGAAAAAAAAAAAAAAAAAAAAAAAAAAACAACTCAGGGAAACTGATGTGGTGTAGTGATGGAGCTCTGGCTTCCTACATACAAAGTCCCAGGTTCAATCCCGGGACCTCAGTACCTAAAAAAATAAACAAATAAATAAAAATTATCAAACCAGCCTTGGCTGGCCTTAAAAACTTCAACACCTTCATCCCTGGGTTCCAGTTTGTTTTTCAAAAGATCAGCATGCAACACTTTCGCTTTTTTACATATCATGGCTTCTGATACACTCTCACCCGCTAACTGCTTCTCATTTACCCAAATTAATCACAGCTTTTCAACTTCCTCGAGTGTTTGGGAACACTGCTTTGTTACTGCTTTAACTCATTTTGCAACATCAGCCTTTTTTGTTGCTTTTTTGTTCTTAATGATGGTGGAGACCGTTGTTCTAGGCATATCGTTTTCCCTAGCAAGATCTTAGGACCAAGGATGAGAAAAAAAAATGCAGAAATACACAAAATGACCACAGAAGCTAAGATAAGACCACAGTGGGATGTACACAGGGCGAGAACTACCACGTGACTAACGTGTGACCCTTTGCTTCGGCTGGAAAGGGTAGTGAGTCACCAGGCAGCCAATGCTGACAAGCTCTAGCTTGCGTATTGAGTACCAAACAGACGATGAGTACCAGGACAAAATCTTCTTGTCAAAATGCATCGAGTACCAAATTCGATGAGTTTCAAAGCAGTCAAATACCAAGGAATGACTGTATTTACATATAAATTCATGCCCCTAGGAACACGGATTAAGATTAAGAACATGTCTTTCTTTGGGTAGATAATTTAACCTACCACAGATATATAAGAAAGAACAGAGGGAAGCTGTGATATCAGGGGATGGCCTGCCGGACTGATTGAAACTTTATCACGAACTTGTATTGTCAGTGTGATTACAGTGACCCTGGTACCACGTTTTCTGCTAAAAGTGAGGTTCTGGTTGGTTGTTATGGCATGTCCATATTTATTGATGTCTGCTCTGCTCCCACTTGGAATCACATCCCCTCACACTTTTTGAGTCCAGATTTCTTGATTGAAACAATACAAGTATTTCCATGTTGCAAACACATGCAGAATTCTCCCACAGACAAAAAGATAATGAGGTGTAATTAATGTCTTTCAGGCTATTATTGTCTGTATTTCATTGAGTCCTTTCCCTGATTGCCCTTTTATAGTTCGAAGCGATAATGATTAGGCCTGAGTCTGTGTTCTCACTTGCCAAATAAATCATTCTCCCTAGCATCCTTTTTATGAACATTCACATTTTTCCATGATGGTGGACTTTCTGGATGAATACAACATTCTGGAGAGAAGGATGTTGTTGATTGCAAGCCCTGCATTTTGGCTCTGTCTACAGAAAAGAAATGGCCAGAAGGGTATAATAATTAGGTCTAGGCTACATCTTAAGATGTCTCTTCAAAAGCCTTTTTGGAAAGGGATTTCTTTCTGAAGACGGTTGTGTGAGGTCTATTGTGTGAGTTTGTAAGTCATTAGCCTCTCCAGGTGAAAGGGCTCAGGGACCATCCAAGGGACTTCAGAACCCTGAGTTAGAGCCATTGTGGGAACAGAGGGCCAGCTGGGAAATGCTTTTCAGGCACAGTAAAACCTGAGGGGAATAGCACACAGGAGCAGCTGACACAGGAAGTTTCCACCCTACATCTAGGGTTTGTGACCTTGCCCTGTGAAGAAAGTTAGACTTCTGAAAATCTCACCATCATCTATATTGCTTTTTTCCACTGCCTAGTTTCCAAATATTTATAATGAAAAAATAAAATGCAGGCACTTCAAGATGTCAATCTTAACAACTATAATATTGCAATGAGAAGAATCACTTGGAACTTTAAAAAATCTATTATTATTATTATTTTTTAAAGATTTTATTTATTTATTCATTTATCCCCCCTTGCTGCTTGTGCTTGCTGGGTCAGCTAACCACGCCGTGCGGGCGGGCTTGCCTTCACCAGGAGGCCCCGGGAACCGAACCCGGAGCCTCCCATATGGTAAACGGGAGCCCTACTGATTGAGCCACAGCCGCTTCCCAAAAACCTATTATTGTAACATCTATACAACTCAAAATTTCCCATTTTAACCACTCTCAATTCAGTAGCATGAATTCCATTCACAATATTGGGCTGCCATCACCAGTATCCATTACTTCAACTTTATCATCACCTCAAACAGAAACTCTGCACTCATTAACTAATAACTTCCTCTTACCCTCCCACACACCCCATTCCCAGAACTTTCATTTAACCACAAAAATGTGATACCGTATTCTAGAATAAACTTTAGAGAATGTTCCATCAAATTAGAATTTGTCCCAGGTTAAAATTCCTATATTCTTCCCTCAAAATTCTCTGTATTGATGTATCTTCTTTTTAAGTTTTTTTGGGGTAAGTTGTTTGTTGTTTTACCATTATGGTCCTCCCACGTCTTTGCCACTCTTCTCCTCTTAGTCTACTTCTGCAGTTTCCTACTTCTTCCCACTTTACTTACGAAAGAAACATTTCTTCAGAACAACTTGTGATCAAAGTTGTATTACTGATCTTTAGGACACACAAATCTTTGGGCTAAGAAACATCTAGATGTCAATGATCAGCTGTGTTGAGTCAACACCAATTGGGCATCTAACTTAGCTTTCTAAATGGATTAGAAATGCGAAAGAAACAAAAACAAAACCACTTTTTACTTATAAAACGCCATGAACACCAAAAAAACTCTGTGTGGTAGGAGATATATTGGAACTCTGTATGTTCTACATGATTTTTCTGTAAATCTACAATTGATCTAATTTTTTTTTAAGTCAAACTGTGACTCTCTTGGTGAACAAGGCAAGGGAGGTTTTTTCTTTTTTTTCTCTTTTTTTCTTTTTTCCCTTTTCTTAACATTTCTTTCTTTAACATTATTTTGCTAGAAAGACTCTTAAGATGTCCTCTGTTTCATCCTTTTTTCTTTGAATCAAAATCTGCTCTTGATTATCTCTAAATAACAATTAAGTCTTACCCACATTCATTTATTCATTCTTTTTATTACGAATAAATTTATGGAATATCTACCAAGTGGGGAGTGTGTTACTCAGGCTGGGACTAAGGAGATGAAAAGAAGAGGAAAACAAGTCTATCCATGCAGAGGTAGTTTAGTTAGGAAAGTTTTGGGTGCCTGAATTCTTAACTGCGATGGAAAAAACAAGAGGCGGTACAGGGTTGACAAAGAAGGAAGCAAATGGTTTCAAGGATATTGAGTTTGAGGTTCTCATGGAACATCTAGGTGGAGGGCCAGTAGGCACCTGGGTATATATGGACCTGGAGAAATTCTGCCTTCTCTCAGCATTGTCATATAGGCAATTAAAAAGATGCCAATTAAAAACCCAGCTAATCAATATCATTATTCTAATGGTGCTGGTTACCTATCAGCACTCTTTAGTTTTAAGAATACTTCTCTGTTCAAACTGGATAAACCAAAACTGTGACTCTATAGGCTCATAAAGGACAGACAGCCTTGAAGTGTAACTGGCTCTAAGTGCCAAAACACTATAGTAAATATTTGGCCTCTTTGTCCTCGTTATTTCTTCTATCCTCCTACTGTGTTTCCATTTCCTCATTTCCAAAGAAGTTCTCTCCATATGGAAGTCCACAGCAATCCCAACTCTAAATCCTACCAGTTTCAAACCCAAAAGAAAGAGTGCTTCTCATTCCTCAAATTCTATCAAAATTCCCAAGGTGGACTATCATGAGGGTCTTATGCTTCTTAAACCAATCTCTATGGCTGGGCAGATGGAAACCTCTGATTAGCCAGTGGAAGGACCCCTGCCCCACTCCCACGCCCACCCCCGTCCCCTCCAGAGCTGTGTCAGCCCAGCCACAGCCCAAGGACCAAGAGTGCCAGAGGAATGGTTCCCCAGAGGAAATTAGGAAAGGGGGAAAGGATACTGGCAAGCAAAATAGGGAGGTAATGCTTATCCCTTCAAAGTACAGGAAACTAAGATGAGTAAAACAGAGAACCTGGGAAGTAAGAGAGGTAGCTGGATGTTAACGAGGCAAAGAGAAGATGAAGAGCTCTGGGGAGAAGTGTGTGTCAATTTTTAGGGAATACAGCCAGGGCAAAGACACAGTCATATTTATGCCCACTTCTTTTGTGTTTTGCAATCTTTATTGGAAATAGAAAGCCACTTTCATCTGTCTGATTTATTATCCTTGAAACCTATGCAGGCCATTGTTCATTCATAGCTGTGGAGTATTATTCCATAGACCAAATAAGCCAAACTGCTTTAGTCTCACTAATAGGTTTGTTTTTGATGATTTTAAACATTTCTGGACTCTATTCTGATTTGCTTCTAAATTCCTTGCTTCCTTAAATTTTGGATTCTATGGCTAGAATTACTGCTTTGGTAAAAAAAAGTCTGACCAGTGCTAATAATATTTTATTCCAGTTCTACACCTGAGTCTTATAAATATGCGTTTTAACAAAAATACTCTGCTGAACTATATTCAACTTTTAATCCATTCACTTCTCAGATTTTCTCCTTGTTAATTTTCATATTTTTGTTATACAGGTTATATTAGTCAGGGTTCTCTCAGGAAACAGAGTCAACAGGAGATATCTGTCAATAATATGAGATTTTATGAGCCCCTCACGCGACCATGGGGATGCACAAGTCCAGGTTCCACAGGCAGGCTGCAAACCGGGGGCTCCGATGAAAGTCCGATGAAAGGTCCTTGATGAGTTTCTGGGAGAAGTTGGCTGTCCAATGATGAGCTGGGAAATTCTCTCTGAATGTTGAAATCACTTCCCCTTTTAAGGCATTCAACTGATTGGATAAAAGCCTCACCCATTGCTGATGCAATCTCCCTGATTGATGCAGATGTAATCAGCCATCCACTCAGTAAACTCACTGGTGACGGAAGTCCATAAATGCTCTTGTATTACAATTAGCCAAGTGCTTGCTGGACCTAACACCTGGACACAATTACCTGGCTGAGTTGACACATTAGCCTAACCATCACACAGGTGAAAACAGAAAAACAAACAAACAAACAAACAAGATGGTGGTGTCCTCTAAGATCTAGTAGGTTGATTTTTGAATTAAACATCTATGACAACCAAATTGTATGTGATTTGCCTGTTTTAATTTTTAGTTTTTGACCTAATAGCTATTAAAAAGTTTCAAAATATTTAAATTACTCAGTACTTAAAGACAAATACTGTGGTTGCTCTGCAGATGGACATAGCCTGTGAGTTCAAAAGCTCTAAGGAAAAAAAAAAAAGACCAAAACAGCAAAAACACTAACATTCTGTGAGTAATTAAAAATTTTAGGTACATTAAAAAATATAACTTGTAACTTTGGCACTTTTCCCTCCAGCCCGTATTTGTTTCATTTTAGATATTTGAGCTGGATTTGTCAGTAACACACCAGCACTGATTTAGTAAGTACGATGTGCAGGGTGGAAGGTGGAGTGATAGCAAAGGGAACTCTGAGACCCAGCACCGCTGCCTGTGAATTTACTCAACCTCTCTGAGACTCTGTCCGTCCCTCTGTAAAATGGATTCCATATCAATTACCCCTGGGTTATTGCAGAAATGCAGTGACATAACAGAAATGAAAACACCTGGCACCGAGTAGTTGCTCAACCAATGATAATCTCTTTTACACTTTTTCAAGGCATTCTGCAATATAGAAGAATCAGAAGACATGATCCCCTCCCACATAGAATGTAGGACCCAGTTGAAAAGTCTGCATGTGCACTCTAAGTGATGCCTTACAGGACTTTAGAAAGAGGATTATCAAGGCCAGGAATAATCGGGGCAGCGTTCATGTAGAACGTGGAATGTGGGGTAAGCCTTGCAGATGGACTGGTTTGCATTGCTGGAGTCAGGAGCAAGTCACCTAGCCAAGCGGATAAGTCAAAGGAAGACTGAGGTGCCGAGAGGCTAGCAGCATGTCCTTCCAGCCAAAGCATGAGCCTTTCCCTAGAGCAAATAACTAAATAATGATAAAAATTAGCTTTCTATTTACTTTGCACACATCATGGATCACCAAGTCGTAATTCAGGAGGAAAGAACTAATTTTCTTAAAAACTATTCTTCCCTTGTATTATTCCGCAGGAGCAGATTATCAGAGAAAGCACACAGTGTATTTCACCTTTAAACTCTCATTGTAGGGAAATTTAAGTGGAAGCTCTGAGCTCATGGATATATAGAGAGATTTTATGAGGCTACACAATATCCAGGGGTATTTGAAGCAGGGGGTTATTTAAGCCAAATTCACTGGTTCACACACCTTGAGAAAAGTGGTACCTAGACATGCTGAGTGACTGTCCCAGGACCACAGGTCAGATACATGAGAACGGAGGTCTTCTCGGCTTCCTAATTTCCGCTTTGGGAAGACTGAAACGCTTGCCCAGAAATGGATTCATTCACTCCTTCGTTTATGGTTCAGTTAATGTTTCCTGAGTGCCTGCTACTTGCCACACACTATCCTGAGAACAAGGGATAATGTGGTGTGGAAATAAAGGAAGACAACCCTGTGAGAACAAGAGGGAGGCTTTGTATGCAGAGCTTGCCGTAGCAAGTGAGTCTACCACCATGGGTTCTGTTTGATAGAGACTTAAAGGGCAGGCTGGGGAGTGGGAAAGCTTTATAGTTAAAGGAAGACTCAGGTATGCTCTGATTGGCCTTGTTGGCATGCGGAAGCTGGAGGTGGGCTAATGAGTCCGGCTAGAGGTTCTTGTTTAAACGGCTTCTGGGGTTGGTTACTGCACAGGTTAAGGGTTAGAGTTCTATTGTCATATGTGGTCTGGCCAATGTTTATATATTTAGTCTTTCAGTGGAGAGCAAGAAACACTGTGCCTCCTCTCGCAGACCTTACAGTCTAGTAAAGAAGGCAGATGATGAATAATGATTTGATCACATCTTGGAAAGAGCTACAAAGCAGAAGTTGTAGGACAAGGTAGATCCCTAATAGGGGACTGGAAAGATCTGGGAGTCAAGAAGTTTCTCTGAGCAACTGACTTCAAGCTGGGATGCAAATGTTAAGTAGAAATTATTCAGAAAGAATGAGTCAAAGGACTTATTACGAATAATATTTGTGAGGTTTTGCTAACATAGCTGCCAATAAAGATATTCTCACAAAAAGGGTCTTAGACCCCTTCTCCATCTCTGATCTGAATCAAGCAGTGCAACACTTTTTTCAAAAGTGGTTTTTTAAAATACTACTTTTAAAAAGCTTCACCCCATAGCAACAAAATCAGGACTCTCATTGTGAGAACCTATTGTATCTTTAAAAACAAAACAAAATGGAACCAGAAAGAGCAGCATTTAACATGAAAATAGTATCCTGACCCTTCTTGGACTAAATGTTGTTAATCAAGTTTAAATTTAGCTCCCACACAGCCTCAAAAGAAAAGGAGACAGCCAGGCCAAAAGCGAGGAAAAATTGAGCGCCGGGAGAATATCTGTGCTGCGAGGCAAGGAAAACAAGTCTCAAGTCAACAAAGGGCAGCCTGTGAAAACAAATGGTGCTGATGGGAAGGCGAGCCCCCCAGAAAGCTCATTAACAATCAGATGCAGCCACAGGGGCGGGCTTCCCAGGCCACCATCACCTCAGCGCCTGGTGCCCCCCCCACCCCTCCATAGGCGACACCCACAAACTGGAGGGCCTGAGCCGGGAAGAGGAGGGGGCAGGAAGCCAGGAAACACCCCAGGCAAAGTGAAGAAAAGCAAGCTATTGTCCTTATCTCCCCACTGATAACCGATAATGAGGGATGCGAGAGGCGGCTGCTGGGAGGGATTCTGAAGTCAAATGATTAAAACAAAGCAGCAAAGTAGGCGCTCAAAGTTGTGGCTGTACTTTTGTTTCCAGCCTTTGGAATCCCAAAGCTGTCTTCACTCCTCCATAGTTAAAGCACCTTTTATATGAGTGAAGATCAATTTTATTACACGTAGATTAAAAATAAATAAATAAGACAAAGGGCTACCTTGAATTTGGGAAATCATTTCAATAAATTTGCATTTTCTTTTCTCAACAGAAGCAGGATACAAGAGAAAACAGTAGGGCATATATAGTTTGCAGATAGTGGCACAGCCCTCCCTCATCCCTGTAGGCTCCAAATGGGAAACTCTGTGCTCAGTAATTGAAAAGGAAAGACTGAAATTAAAATACGTGCTTCAGGTCGCACTATTTGTAAGTGGGAGAGCAAGGATTTTATCACCACACTCTCCTACACATTTGTGGAGTCTTGCACCTTGCATCTGGCCGAACTAGAGGGTCTTTAATCTCTAAAATGATATGTCTTAGATTTGTCTAGTTGGATACAGTAAATGGAAAGGAAATGGGCCTTCTTGGGTATAGATAGAAAGTTCCAGAAATATATTTGTAGAAAAAAAGAATACAAAGGCACATTAACTATGAAAAGTACAAAACTATTAACTATTAAAACTCCAAATGAAATCCTTACCCTTTCAAAATACCTTTTACAGAGAAATGAATGAATAATTAATATATGGGCCACCAACCCCAAGCATTTTCATCTATTTTCTATCAGCACCTGAAGACTATAGAATCTTTTCACCCAGGGCACTAGTTCTCAAAATTGTTCAAATTCATGCAGGCACTCCAGGGACACACTTGGAGAGCCATGGTCAATCTGGGAGGCCCAGCTCAGGCCTGGGCCCCCCACCCCTCCTTGCACTAAAGGGGCTTTGCATTGGTTTGTGTCACATGCTGGCCTGCTGTGAAAGATTTTGTAGGAAGAAAGTTGTCTCTACCTTAAAAATAAATTAAAAATTAAAGTCTTTTGTTCTAAATATTTTTAGCATTTGGCAAATAATTGGAGCTCAATAAATATCTGTTGACCCAGAGTAGAGAGTGATTGAACCACAATGCCTCTTCTGGACCAATCATTCTTTGATTCTTATTTAAAATAAAAATATTCTAACAATAGTATTAGAAATATTCATGTGTTTTTAGAGAAGATGGAACCATGACATTATTAATTTGGTCCAGGCTGGAAAATTGGGGAAACCAGCTGCTGTTGCCTGACCTGTTCATGGTTAAGGAGGTCTCTTACAGTGGGAGCTTATGAGCTGTCACCCAACCCAAGATGACTCACGGTTTCAACTTTGGAGTTACTATTAGACCTTTACAGGGCTTTCTCAACTGGAAACTAATGATCCTTGAAGGCCCTTCCACTCTGAGGAAAACAAGGATGTTGTAATGCCCCAGGAAGCCATCATTACCAGGCATATTTTTCAGCAGTCGTTTGGCAGCTAACCATCATCACATACAGCAGCAGAAATAGCTTTCTCAGAATGGTAACATGGTACTGGTGACCAAAGAATGCTGGGGTGGGTGGCTTTTTTCCTCACTGAAGAAAGAATAACAAACAGCTGTCATTTATTGAACCCTTTCTACCAAGGCACTATGTATCGCATCATTTAATTCACCCCTATGAAGGAGTTACAATTACCTAACCATTTTTTACAATGAAGAGACTAGTTTGCTTTAAATGTTCAAACAGATTTATATTCTAATTAGAAAAAAATCCAATGCTTTATCACGGCTCCAAGGCACTAGTAATCTGGCTCCTCCTTATTTTTGACCTGATCTCCTCCTCATCCCACTCTCCCCTTTTCCATTCCTGCTCTAGGTCTTCTTCCTGCACCTTGGCCCAACACACTTAGTTTGGGACTTGTTGCCCTTCTCCCACATAATTGCATGGCTGACTTTTCATATACTTGAGTCTCAGCTCAACTATCCCCTCCTTGTAGACTTTTCCTGTTCAGCTAATAAAGTAGCCAGCCCCTCCCTTCTTCCCAGGTCGTTTCAATCTCATTATCCTGTTTTGTTTACTTTTTTCCTTTCTTTCTTTGTTTATATGTTTGTTTGCCTCCTTCACTAAAGGTGAACTGTATAAGGGGTTGCCAAGGTTTTATGTCCAGGGCCTCCATACATGTTTGTTGAATGAATAAATGAACAATTGAATGTTAAGTAGTTCATGCTGATGACACAGCTAGTCTATGATTGAGCCAGGCCCTGAATCCAGGTCTGTCTGCTTCCACTCTTAGGAAAGTAAGCACAGAGAAAGTGTGTGGCAAGGGTGCAGGGATTCAGGACAGGAGGACGCCAAGTGGTGCAAGCTTTTTATTTCATAATTGAGCTCCAGCTAGAGCTGCTCATGGTCTGAAGCAGTGTTTCTCAAAGAGATGGACCAGGCTCCCTGATGTCAGAAACACCTGAGTAGCTATTCAAAGGGTGATTCTTGGGCTCCACCCCAGACCACCAGCATCAGACTCTGGAGGGTCCTGCATTTGTAACAAGGTCTTCAGAGGTTTCTCATGGACTGCACAGGCTTAAAAAGCAACTTGCTCCTGGCTGCACTACTTTATTTCTTTAGACAGCTGATGTGTATTTAGATACACATGACTCATATATATTGGCTAATTTGACGTAGGATGATACCGATTTCTCAGACCAACTCACATTTTTTGGAACAGCGTAAAGGCAGCTCTCTCTGGATTGGGATTCAGAGCCCTGCACTTGTAAAGCTGTCTCTTTTATAACCCTCCATCCCTCAGCTTTTTAAATAAAAGGTAAATGTGTTTACCTTTTATTCTGCAAATGAACATGCCACCCAGTCCTTTTAGAATGGTGAACGTGGTTAATGATAGAGTAATTTCACTTCAGAGACTTTAAAGGCCTAGATGAGCTTTTACCTAAATTGTTCTTCAAGATTTCTTTATTAGACTTAAGAGCACAAAGGAACCAAATAAGGCAAACTATGAGACTTGGGCCACTTTTATTCCTTAATAGATCAAATAAGAAGGTGATGAATCCTATAAAAACAATAGAAATTTATTGCCTCATAGTTCTGGAGACCAGAAGTCCAAAATCTAGGCCAGCAGGGCCATTATCCCTCTGAAACCTGTAGAGGAGAGCTCTTTCTTGCCTTTTCTAGCTTCTGGTGCTTTGGCAGCAATCCTTGGTGCTGTCTACATCTGTGTTCAAATTTCCCTCTTCTTATAAGGACACCATTCATATTGACCTAATTTTTACTAATTCCATCTGCAATAACCCTATTTTCAAATAAAGACATTTTGAGGTACTGGGGGTTAAGACTTCAACATATCTTTTAGGGGGATGTAATTCAAGCCATAACATAATGACGATGTTTAAAGCACCTAAAATGAGCACGTAGCAGGCTGACTTTTTTTGTTTGTTTGTTTGTTTGTTTGTTTGTTTGTTTGTTTGTTTAGGAGGTACTGGGGATTGAACCCAGGACCTCATACATGGGAAGCTGGCGCTCAACCACTGAGCTACATCTATTCCCCAAGGAGAGAGTTGTTTTTTTCATTTTTGTTTGTTTTGTTTTTAGGAGGTACTAGGGATTGAACCTTGGACCTCAAACATGGGAAGGAGGTGCTCCACCACTTGAGCTACATCTGCAACCCTGGTCATTTTATCTTGAAGCTCTTTTGCCTTAAACTTACTCAGACTTGCATGAGTTTCATGCTCTATTTTGTGAGTTTACAAACAGAGAAACTAAGCAAAGCCCATTTGTCTGGACAATCATGGCTGCCAGATGGAACGTTCTGGATGATGGAGCTCTTTCTGTGAAGCTTGATGCTTAGCCCACAGAGTTGGAAAAGTTTATATCTGAATTCCTGTCAGTTGACATCAATAACTCTCACTTTTAATAGACTTGAAACATTAATCTTTGCCTGACTTAAAACCAGGAGGGGAAAAGAAGTTTCACCTGAAACTTGGCCCAGTTTCAGGCCCTTTGTGGTTTATAAATCATGAACACACACCCAGGTTGGGTTAGTGTTTAGAGAAAAAAAAAAAATCAGACAAGAAAATTTTGTGCTTAATTTGGGTCTCAAAAAATTTTGCAGTTCTGACCAACAGCATAAATGTTATAGGTATCAGAACATGTTCTTGGACATTTGAATGAATAATAACATTTTAAACCAGAAAAAAACAGAGAGAAATCTTAGCCTTGTCTCCTAAATATACTTGGATTTAGTTCAGAGGTTGTTAGGCACTTTTTGAAAGGAGTTTTAAGAAATACAGTGCTCCAGAGTGGGCTCTGCTCTCCACTACAGAGATCTTAGCACCTCTCCTTGACATCACTTTTTGGAAGAGGTAGCTTTATGGCTCTGCCAAGTCTCAGCCCCAATCCCTTCCTGTGATCCTCTCCTGGTGTTGTAGGATGAGTCCTTTAATTGATGCACCAGTTAGGCGATTTGGGGTTGCAGGTACAAACTCCCAAACCCAGCTAACAAGAAATAAAAGGCTCTTTACTGGTGCATAATTTGAAAAGTACAGAGGTAGGTCAGGCTTTAGGCACACTCATCAGGACAAAATCTCCGTTTCTCTCACATCCACTCAGCTCTGCCCTTGTTTTCGCTTAGTTCTCACGTCAGCTTTCCTCATGAGAGCAAAATGTCTTCCAGCAGCATGTGGGGCAACTTGCTCCCTCATTCATGTCATGAATTTGTCTCTTCACTTTTGTATTAGTCAGCCAAAGGGGTGCTGATGCAAAATACCAGAAATTGGTTGGTCTTTATAAAGGGTATTTATTTGGGGTAGAAGTCCACAGTTACCAGGCCATAAAGCATAAGTCTCTTTGCTCACCAAAGTCTATGGCCACGTGTTGGAGCAAGACAGCTGCCGATGTTTGCCAGGGTTCAGGCTTCTTGGGTTCCTCTCCTCCCGGGGCTGCGTTTCTCTCCAGGCTTAGCTCCTCTGTTTCCTCCACAAGGTCAGCTGTAGACTATCAGGCAAATGCTCACTTCTTTTCTCCTGGGGCCTTCTCTCCAACATCAAAACTCTAACATCAAAACTGCTTCAACTCTGTTTTTGCATTGCCTTTTATATTTGATTCCTGCCCCACCAAAGGGTAGGGCTCAATGCCCTACCAACATGGCCCAGTTAATGCCCTAATCATAACTTAATCATGCCCAGATTAGCAGACCAGTTTACAAGCATAAATCCAATACCTATTTTTGGAATTCATAATTACATCAAATTGCCCAACGGCTACAATTTTTAAGACATTCAAGTTGGGATTTCTATTACATACTATAAGCATCCTAAATGATAGAGCTGGAGAAACATGGGAAAGGGGGAGCCCAGACCTTTCTGGAAACATACACCTTCTTTCACAGCCTAAGTGAATTCAAAGAACTCAGGCATCCCTTCCACCTTTCCCTTTCCACCTTCTCAATTCTTTTCATCCCTATTCCTCGGTGTCCTTTCTTAGCTCAAAATTATGGGAAGATGGAAGAAATCTACAGGATGGGGAAAGAAGCAGGGAAGGCTTCTGAAAGCCTTCTCTTTCAATTTTCTAATTTTGTGTCAAGGAATGATGATTATCCAGTCATTAAAATCCTATTAAGACCTCTAAATACTCCTATTGCTACTGCTGCTGCTACTACTATTAGAGCAGCAATTAAGACGTTGGTGATCCATCCCATACTGTAGAGTTCAGCTTTGGAGAACTTAGAGAGGGTGCAGGGCAATCACAGAGATGGCTTAGTGTTGTTGACAGGCAGGATGGGGGGGGGCGCCGGGTGGTAGTTGGCGTCCCGGGGGCCTTGACGGCGAGGGAAAGAATTACAGCGGAGACGAGGTAAGCATGCAGGGGGTTCTTTATTGAGGAAGTGCACAGCCTTTTATAAGCTAGGTAAGGGGTGGAGTAGGAGGCGGGGCGTGGAAGAGGAGGGAGTACGTGTTAGGCGGGGATTGGGCACAGTTGGTTGTTAGGGAGGGTTTGTTATCTGTCGAAGGCGGGAAGGTTTCTCGGGCGTGGGAAAGTTTCGCGGGCGCGGGAACAGGGTAAGCTATTAATACAAAAGAAGGCTAAATATAGGATCAGGCTAGTTTTTAGTTGTTAGTCGGCCATTTAGCTTCACATTTTTCTGGCTGCCTCCAACATCTCCTCCTTTTTGTTTTATTTGAGCCTTATATTGTATAGCTAGCTGAGGGAAGTAGAGGCCTCATTGTGGAAGGGTGTTCGTATCTGCAAGTGTGCTATTTGCGAAGGAGGGTCTGTGCCTGTCTTAGGTCGGGACTGTACCCTATCAGTCTTACCCGTCATTGGGAAACATGGCAGCAGAAGGCCATGTCCCTGTCTTAGGTTGATTGATGGGTCAGTCCAGTTGCCCGTCATTGGCTAGCCAGCCCAATGTTTTATTGAGCATTTTGCTCAGTTAGAACGAGCCCCTGTGCTAATGAGGTGTGCTTCTCAGAGAACAGTTAGGCTGTACTCACTTTAAACTGTCTCCTGCAGTGTTTTGTTTCGCACTCAGCTGCTTGAAGGCGGGGAGGGTTGGAGGATGTTGTTATTTATGGAGGGCAGAAACAACACGGCTATGTTTGTTGGCCAGACTTTAGCCTGCCTTACCTTATTATGAGTTAGTAGCTTTGGAAAGGAGCCCGGACTAAGGGTGATGGAACAGGTGAGTGGCTGCTTAGTTTTGGAGAGCCGCGGCTATAGCGGTGGGGCTTAGGGCGAACGAAGTTTTGGAGGCGAGATCTCGGACTGGAGGAAGCAGGAGTGGACGGCGTTGTGGGCGGGTGTTTAGAGCTGGATTTGCTTGAGGGCGAGGGCAGCAGGAGGAGCCGAGGCAACAGGTGGCGCAGAACTCCTGTGGGGAGAACGGGCGGAGGTGGGCCGGGAGGACGAGGGGAGGGTGCTGCGGGAGGAACGGGTGTGTGGGGGGTCCTCAGCGGTGGCGAGCCGCTGGTAGTGGACCTGTACAAATGAGGTGAAAATGGCATTAGCTTGATCTTTTGCGAGTTGGACGATCCTTTTGATGGCCCATGGTCCGACTGCCAGTGCAACGAGGAGAATGATTAGGGGGCCTAAAATAGGGAGAATGTAGGGGAGGAATCCTTGGAATCCCCAGGAGAGACCTCCCTCCTGGGCTTCTCTCTCCTTTTTACGTTTTTCTAGCCCGGCTCTTACTTGGGCTAAATTGTCTTGGATGAGGCCCGAGTGATTAGCATAGAAACAGCATTCTTCACCCAGGGCAGCACAGAGGCCTCCTTCTTTGAGAAAGAGGAGGTCTAGCCCTCTGCGGTTTTGAAGGACTACTTCGGAGAGGGATGTAAGAGATTTTTGTAGGTGGTTAATGGCTGTTTCGAGACGGGCGATATCTTCGTCGACGGCTGACCTGAGAGAGGAAAGGGCATTATTGTGTAAGGTTAGGGCTGCAATTCCGGTGCCGGCTCCTGCAAGACCTAAAAGTGTGGCAATTGTAATGACGGTGATAGCTTCCCTTTTTTGTATGTAGGTTGGTAGGAGATGACGCTGCCAGGAATCAAAAAATTGGTTATTGGTATGGTAGATGATGCGGGGGAGTATTACAGCAAGCACACAGGTTTCGTTGGTGGAGTTGAGGGTGCGAACATTAAGGCATGGGGTAAGGCCTGTGGAGGAACAGATCCATTGTGTGTTATTGTCGGGTAAGAGAAATCTTGCGGTCGTGTTAGGGGTAGTTGTATGGTTGCAGAGGGTTTTCATGGAGGGAATAACAGTGCCTCCGATTTTAGTGATACAGAGCCCGCTCTGAGAGACAGACTGGACTGTTATCTGAGTTTGGTTCCAGTTGCAAGACGGAGGATTGTTTTCTGAGGAAGATTGATAGGAGGTGTTAGTGGCTATAGCCTCGTAGTAAGGCATTGAGGAGGAGAGGCACAGCCAACAGCTAGCGGTAAGGTTGGGATTGGAGGAATTAAGAGTGGAGAAGGAGGCGTTAACTAAGGACAGAAGCGGGTTGTAGATTCGTAACGGGGGTAGTGGGGTAAGAGGGGCGGCGCTGGAGTTAGAAGACTGATTGTTAGGGAGTGCAAGAATAGAGGGAGGGTTGAGGACTGGGTTGGGGCCAATGGGAATTGGAACAGCGGGGGTGGTGGCCTTCTTTTGGATTATGAACAGGCTGCCATAATCATAGCCTTCCATGTATAGCCGAAGGCCGTATGTACGGCCCTCTAGCCAGGCAGTTTTGGAAGGGTCTTTAACAGTGAGGACAATTATATCCCATCGGGTGCTATTTGCAGTTTTGAAGGTAAGGTAGGAGTCCCGATTTGGAGCAGCACTCCAGCCATAAGCCATGGTTTCGCAGCCCCAAGAGGGGCAATAGAAGTGCATGGTGTCGCGGCAGCCTGTGGTGGAGGAAGGGCAGATGTAAAAACCAGAGATCATGTGGCCGGTAGGGCCGAGTAAATAATTATTATGACGATGACAGTACGATGGCTTGTAGTCCTTTTGGTAAGAATAGCCTATAAGGTTACAAATATGCACTTCAAAGGACGGGGCTTGGGCAGTAACATTGTATTTCAGGACTTTATCATTGGCCATGACCTTAACTGTCCAATTGAAGCGTTGGTGAGGCGAGTTAGAGAGGACAGGTGTTGTGGCCGCGGAAAGAAAGAGGATTATTAGGACTACCAGGTTGATGGGTTGGTTAGGCTGAAGGGGAGTTTGTGCGCGGACTCTGCGATAGAGATTGAGGAGTACTTGAGGAGTTGGGTTGTTCGGTATAACACGCGTCATCTGGCAGGTTAGGTGCCTCAGCTGTTGGCGTTCCCTTCTCGTTAGGCGCTTGGTCTGCGGTGGCGGGTCGGATGTTTCGTCCCGGGATCCAGATGGGTTGGGGAGCATCGTCTGGGAAAACACAAGCAAAACCTCTACCTTGGCACAGGAGGGGGTGAGGTCCTTGCCATTTGTTGGCTTCAGGATCTTTCCAATATACCAGTGGTAGTGGGGTGGAGAGTGAGGACACACACCAGTGTTTATGCATGGGGGACAGTCCATTTTTATCGAATGTGAGTAAATTGAGTTTCACTAGAACTGTAGTAAGGATCTCTTCTGGGGTGTGGTGGGGGTGTTCTTCTCTCTCTTTAAGTATTAAGGTTTTTAAGTGATGGTTAGTTTTTTCTATGATGGCTTGTCCTTGTGGATTGTAGGGGATGCCAAAATGGTGTGTGATATTGTAAAGTTTGAGAAAGGCCTGAAATGAAGAACTATGGTAAGCAGGCCCATTGTCAGTTTTAAGATCCCAGGGCACTCCCATAAGGAGGATAGCCAGCCTTAGGGCTTGGATGCAGTGACGTGCGCGCTCACCAGGGAGGGCAACAGCGCTGACTAGGCTGGAGTAAGTGTCTTTAACAACATGTACATATTTCTGTCGACCAAAGGATGGGACATGAGTAACGTCCATTTGCCAGCGCGAGTTGGGCTTTAAACCTCTAGGGTTGACGCCCTGGGTTGTAAGGGTCCAAGAGGTAAAAAGGGGGCACAGCGTCGACAGCTGCGCACTAGATGTTTGCAGAGGTCTATGGTCAGGTCCGGAAATAAATGTTTTAGACTGGATGCTGAAAAATGGAATCTGGAGTGTAGACTCCGTGCCTGGGTGATTAGGTCTTGGTTGTGTACAGCAAGCGTTAGTGTGGAGACTGCCGAATCAATTAACGCGTTGCCTTCTGCAAGTGGGCCGAATAGGCCAGTGTGACTGCGGATGTGAGTGATAAACCATGGCTGTACACGTCGTTCAGTTAGTTGTTGTAGACGTGTCAAGCTGCAATCAAGGGCCGAGTCTGAGGGAAAGAATGTACTGAATGCTATTACTTTGCAGACCTGACAGGCATATGCACTGTCAGAGAAAATATTCCTGAGCGACAGGTGTAACATTGTTGCAGGTGTAGGGAAGACGGTGGGGGCTGCCGCAGGACAGCCGCAGCAGCCTCTGGGGAGATCACGGTGTTGGCATTGAGAGCCGAGGTTGAAAGCAGATAGGGAGCGGCAGGGGCAGAGGCGCCAAGGCCTCTGGGGAGAGAAAGGGGCGGGGGGGGGGGTGACAGAGCGAGTGGGGGAGCAGGGGGGTCAGGAGGTTTGGCAGGAAGTGGTGTGGTGACTGGGTGACTGGCGGGGCCAGGGGGGAGTATAACTCCGCCCTCAGCGGAGGAGGGGAGTTCCGGATATAGAAGGTTCCGCTTTTCAGGCGGTGAAGAGGGCGGAAGTGCGCCATTTTGAGTGCGGTTGTTAGCGGTTTTTGTTAGGGGTTTGGAAGCAGTATCGGAGTCTTCCAAAAGGTTGTTAAGCTGGAAGACTAGAGTGTTAGAGTTCTCACAGTCCTCCTCAGAAGAGGAGGGCTCTGAAAGGGAGATCTCTAGAGGCTTGGCGCCGAGTAGGCAGGAGCGAATGGTAATAAGCGTAGGAATGAGGCCAGGGGGGAAGCGTTTATTCTCATGCTCCATGGCAGAAGTTACTCTGTCGACGAGCAAGCGGTAGGTATCAGGATCCCAAAGATTAGATGTGAGAAGCCAGGGGTTGAAGGGGAGAAGGAGGTCCCAGTAATTTTGAAGTTGCTTTGCTGAAACCTTGCACTGGTGGCATGCGAGGAGGCTGGCAAGAGCCCTAACCTGAGGGGCTTGGCGAGAAGAGAAGGAGGCTCCCATGGTCTAGGGACAAGATTAGAACACAAAGAATAACGAGAGAGAGGAGGAAGAGGCATAGAACAATCGGTGGAATAAGGGAAGAAGAGAGTTGGGGACAGAAATGGTAGAGGATGCTAAGAGAAAAGAGCAAGATAAATGGAAGGAGGAAGAAGAGAGGGAACCAGGGGACAAAGTGGCTAAAGCTCATAAGGAGGAAGAGGGAGGGGGTACCCCGGGGGCAAAGAAGCCGAGTTAGAGAGAGAGAGGTACCGAAGGGAATAGGGGCCTGCCAAGTTATGGAACAAGGCAGACGTAGTCCTTACCCGTTCGCGGAGGTTACCGGCCAGCGGCAGACGATCGTGCCCCACGTTGGGCGCCAGCTTAGAGTTTGGTATTGATAATCATTTTAAAGTAACTATCATTATTTGATCTGAAAAAGAGGAGGGAGAGGAGAGAGGGAGGGAGAGAGAGAGAGAGGGAGAGAGAGAGAGGGAGAGAGAGAGAGAGAGAGAGAGAGAGAGAGAGAGAGAGAGAGAGAGATTGAGAGAGATTGAGATTCCCAAGGGCTGGCATAATAAATTATAGATATCTCCATCACCTCCGTGATGATCACTACCTGGTAAAAGATTCAGTGGTCAGAAGACCTGGGTTCTAGGAACCAATCAGTGGTGAACCAGATGTGAGGTTTGGGTAAGACACTTGACTTTGTTGGATCTCACCTCAAATGAGAAGGTGAGATCACTAGCCTATTGCTGAGGCCTCTTTGATAGTTCTAGAATTAGTGTTACCTCTTTCAGGTACAGTCAGATGGATCCCAAGAGCAGATTGGGTACTGTTCACAGGTTAAAGCAGTTGGGAAGGTTCTTTCAAGACCTAATTTCTAAATTCTTTACTCATTCCACAAACTTAGGATGGGAGAGCTGCCTAAGCCTATGAGAATCATTGAGGCCAGTGGTCACTAACCTTTCTGAAATAGATTCCTTGACATCTTGATGAAAATAATGGGCATTGTCTTCTGAAAAATACACACACGGGAACATTTGCATGAAAATTAGGGGTTCACAAATTCCCTGAAGAACAACCATGGGCCCATATGAGTTAAATATCCCTGATGTCATTTGACCTCCTCACTTTACCAACAATAAAACTAATAACTAAAGAAGTAAAGTGTCTCAGTCAATGTCACATAATAAATAAGTGGTGAAGCTACCAGTGGCCCATGCAAACAGCCATCCTATGCCCCACCACCCCAGCCTCGTGAACATAGACCCCTTACTTCTCAGGAAATGTAGCCTCCTCTCTCACCCAAGGGGAAATGCCGATTAATCTAAAAGTCAGTCATGGTAATTCCATTTCACTTGGAAAGGAAACCCAGCCAATGACATACAGACATCTTCTGGGAAATATTTTCCTCACTGATTTAATAAAAGAGAAAGGAGCAACTTGCTGTTCCTTCTTTTACATGCCATTAACTTCATTTACATTGTCATGTGAGGATATGATGTTTGGAACCGCCAATAGCCTCCATGTGGATGGTTAAGACATAGTGAGGGTCACAGAGGGGGAAGACGGAAAGAACATGGGCTCTTGGTGACATTGTTGAGAGACTGAACAATCTTTGTATTTGTCCTCTTTCACACTTTTTGTTGGATTACAGGCCTTCATTGTTGAAGGTGTTACTTCCCAATCTTTTTCACATCACCACACTTGTAGAAATGATCATATTTGTAGAGCACACTGGGGTAAATGGATTAGCCTGAGGACTCAGGAGCTTCCACTGGCCCTGGCTGCCCCCAGGGCTGAGGGGAGCTGTGACTTGCACAAGGGTATCTTAGCACAGCCCATTCTGACCTGCCAGTGTATCAGGCACTGTTTGGCAAGCTCTGATTTAAGGCACTTTTGATAACTTTTGTTAGTTTAAGCACTGTTAGTAGCTTTTTTTTTTTTTTTTTAATGGATACATATAAATTTTTAAAAAATCAATCAATATGTTACACAATATATTTGGCTCATAGTAACACATTCATACAGTATTTGTCCTTTTGTGTCTGGCTTGCTTCACTCAACATAATGTCCTCCAGGTTCATCCATGTTGTCATATGTTTCATGACTTCATTTCTTCTTACAGCTGCATAATATTCCTTCGTGTGTTAGTAGCTTTTTTTTATCTTTGCAACTGGGCAGATCCTAAATATTATAACAGGCCTTCATATTTCTAGTCTGAAAATCTGAAGGTTTAAGAACTCTTTTTTAGGAACAAAACATAAAACAAATATCTAGTGATACTTTGCAAATGGTATAATTGAGGTTAAAATTAAACAAACTAACTACATTTTCTGTCACTGGGGTTTAATCTTAATCTTTTTTAATGTCTCCAGTAATAAGCCTTTTTCTAGCTGCTACATCTCTAGATTGACAGTGATTTCCCAAGTAATAGTGCAATTTAATGTATCCTCAGTCTCTTGCCAAATTTCATTCTGCAACTCCCGCAGATTAAAACAGGTAATAATGATTAATTCTCCTGACTGTCCTCTATTTCTCAATTCCATGAATTTGGTTAAAATGACAATATTTAAAAGCTACATGTAGCACAGCCAACAACAGCATGTTATTCAATGCAATTATTTAGTAAGACATTATTTGGTCTAAGTGTTTTTGCAACATTTTAAAAATTACTGTTTTCCATTTAAAACATAAAACTAATGATAGAGATCAAATGTAGTGAGTATAGTTGTATATTACAGTACACATAAGTAATATATGTACAAAGAATACAAGTCAAAAGACATGAAAGTATACACAGCTTTCTCCTACTACTGTCTTTCAGCTACCCAATTCCCTTCCCTTGCTTTTTTCACCTAACAGCATGTCTTGAAGATCATTCCTAAGTGTAAATCTGTTTAGTCTGATGAAAGCAATATACCAGAAATAGGTTGGCTTTTACAATGGGAATTATTAGGTTACAAGCTTACAGTTCTAAGGCCATGAAAATGTCCAAATCAAGACACCATCAAGGCAATGCTTTCTTCCTGAAGACTGGCTGTCGGTGATCCTGGACTCTTCTGTCACATGGCAAGGCACGTGGTAGTGACTGCTGGTCTCTCCCTTCTCTTCCGGGTTTCATAGCTTTCAGCTTCTTGCTTCTGTGGCTTTCTCTTTGTCTCTCTCTCTGTATTCATCCCATTTATAAAGGACTACAGGAAGAGGATTAACGTACACCCTGTCATCCCTTAACTGAAATAACCTAATCAAAAGATCCTACTTACAATAGCTTTACATCCACAGGAATGGGTTAGCTTTAAGAACATGATTTTCAGGGATCCACACAGCTCCAGACCATCACAATATCTAATGCTGCCTCATTCTCTTCAATGACTAAATGGGTGTGGCAATTAGATTTTTTTTATGAATCCCAAAAAGAAAAGGATTGTGCTTGTAAACTGGTCTATTCCTGTGGGTGTGCTAGCATTTGACTGCATTAAATTCGTTAAGGGTCTTTTGATCAGATTACTTGCTAAGCTCACTTTAAGGCTTTTGACTGGACTATGTCAGTGAGCTGTGACTCAGGCTGAGTCTCTGCACTCTTGCTGGATCTGATATAAATGGATACACAGAGAGAGACAGACACAGACACAGAAAAAGGAAGCCACCGTGTTTGATCCTGCCATGTCAGAATCAAACACGCTTAAGCATGAAGCCCCAGGAGGCTGGGCCCATGTTGCAGCTCAAGAGGAGACGAGCCCTTCTGTATGCCTGATAGTTTACAGCTGAACTTGGGAAGAAAGCAGAAGAGTCAAGACTGATATAGGAGGCCAGGAAAGAGATAAGCCCTATGCCTGGTTGCCCTCAGCAAAGTTTAAACCTTGACAGAGATCAGTAGCCATCTTGCTTCAACATGTGGCACCTGACTTTGGTGAGAAAGTGTCTCTGATGCTGCCTTGGTGTGGACTTTTCACAGTCTTGGAACAGTAAGTTTTTACCCCAAATAAATCCCCTTTATAAAAACCAACCCATTTCCGGTACTTTGCATCAGCAGCCCTTTGACAAACTAAAACAATGGACTCCGATGAATGAATGTAACCTAATTTATTTAGGCAGTCCCTTAATGGGACATTTAGATATTTTCCAATCTTTTGATATTGCAGCACTGCTGCAACAAATATCCATGTACACCTGTTATTTAGCACAAATGCAAGTATATCTGTAAATTCCTAGAAATGCAATTGCTAAGTCAAAAAGTACATGTATTTTTAATTTTCTTAATATTTCATTGTGGAAAATTTCAAAAATAGTGAGGTTACAGAATATAGAGAATATAATGACACTCTGGGTATACATCCTCTGCTATTGACAATTATCAGCACATGGTCAATCTTTTTTCATATCTACTACTTTACACTCTACTATTATTTTGAAACAAATCCCTCATATCATATAATTTCACCTGTAAATTAGTATGAATCTCTAAAAGATAGATTCTTTTTAAAACATAATCACAATACAATGATCAAATCAATAATTCTTTGATTGCCATTAAACAATATTCAAACTTCTCTGATTGTCTCATCATATACAGTTGGTTAGTTCAAATCAGGAATCAAGCGAGGTACACACACACATTTGGTTGATATGCCTTCTAAGTCTCTCTTAGTCTATAGGTTTTCCCCTCCCTCCTTTTACATTCTTGAAGTTTTTGTTAAACCAGGTTGTTGTCCTGTAGAATTGTGTTCTGTTGTATCATTTAACATGCTCCATTGTCTCCAGCATTTTCTGTAAACTGGTAGTTAGATTAAATTTAAGTTTTATTTCTTGGCAAGAATATTCTATAGCTTATACTCTGTACTTCCTATTGCATAATATCAGAAGGCACAGACTTTATGTTTGTCTCTCTTTTCATTATATTGTTAGAATTAATCAATTGATCAATAATTGATATTGTCAGCCTGATCCATCTATTATAAATTGCTCATTGGCTTTCCATCTAATGATTTTAGCAGCCATAGATAATAATTACCTAGACTCATTATTTCATTAGGGTTTGTGAAATGGTAATACTCTAATTCTACAATTCTTTCTGCATTTATTAATTGGAAGTCTTCTATAAAAAAGAATCTTCTCTCATTAACTATTTAGTTACCTTGAGGCATAATTTGTTCATGAAAAGAAGTATAGATGTCTGATTCTTTCCTGTTTTTACCAGTTATTAGGATAATGGGTTGGTTCCCTAATATTGGTAGTATCCTTAATATGTCCTCCCATGCACAAAGACTATATGATCTAAATATGATTTTGCTCTTAAGGAAATCATGGCTTGAAGAAATGGGTGATTTCAGGTCTGGGCAGGAAATGTACAAGATAAGTCTAGAACATGCTATCACACCAAAAAATCATGAAAGACTACTGGGGATATACCAAAGGGATTCAAGAGCCAATCTGAAGGTAATCATACTGAAAAAAGTTGGAAAAATATAACTGCAATGGCCAGAAATAAAAAAAAAATATGTTAAAATTTTTGTTTGTTCATCATGGTTGGAAGATGCATTTTTAAATTTTCATAAATACAGTAATGGGTTTTCTAAATAGGATGACAATTATAATCACCATCATCATGATCTTAAAAATCTCAGCAAAAGTCAAGCAAGTAAATGGAATTTTATAGAGGAGCCAAAGCAACATAAAGATTGAATTAAGCAGAATTTTACATTTTCTCAGCAGCCCGGGTGATTATCTCTAGCTCTATATCTATCTATATATCTATCATCTATCTATCTATCTATCTATCTATCTATCTATCTATCTATCTATCTATCATCTATCTATCATCTCTATATATTCTTGCAAAACCTGGACTTCTCATGCTGTGCTATTACTACAATAAGTGACAAATTTTGGAAGAGTGTCGTTTCAACAAATGGGTTCATATAATGGAATTGGTAGCTGGTTACATGCTGTCATAATGGAGCCATGGTAAATTCTTCTGAATTGTTAAAATCCTTTTGCATTAGTAGCATATTTAAAATGCGTTTGGGCTGAGGGGGAGTTAGGATTATCTTCAGATCTGTCTAAAAGTAGAAAGGACTTCCTCATAAAGGGTTGAGATTATTGGAAGTATTTAAGCAGACTCTTAACTTCTCTAAGGGTTAATATAGAAAGAACTAGAAATTGAAGGGGAAATGTTCTATTTTCTCTAAATTTCCTCCCAAATCTGAATCTGTGATTCTCAATGGAAGAATTTAATGACAGTAAGAATGTTTGTATTTCCACTGCTAATTGTGAAATCTTCATTATGGATCACATAGAAACAAGATAGATTTTTTTATCACTCTTGAATAACTTAATAAAATAAAAATTTATCCTTAGGTATTTAAATGTGAAGGACAGCATTATCTTTTAAGACTACTCCTAGCTCTTAGAGAGATGTATAGCACATTTAGGAAAGTGTCTTCCTCTCCTTTCTCCCAAGTAAGTTGGTTAGTGTGGCAGTTTGATATTGTTTATGAATTCCAAAAATAGATATTGGATTATGTTTGTAAAGTGGTCTGTCTCTCTGGGCATATTAGATTATATTGGATTCAGAGGTTTCACTTTTACTTGATTAAATAATGATTAAGGCTTTGATTGGGCCATGTCAGTAGGATGTTGCATTCCTACCCCGTTGCAAAGAAGGGAGGTTGGAGTTTGAGCTGGAGCCCTGGGAAGTAAGCACACAGAGGAGCAGAGCAGCTGAGCCCAGAGAGACTCGAGCCCCAGGGAGAGAGGAAGCTAGGAAGCCTGAACCCTTGGCAGATGTCAGGAGCCATCTTGCTCCAACACATGGCAACAGACTTTGGTGAGGGAAGTAATTTACGCTTTATGGACTGGTAACTGTACACTGTTACCCCAAATAAATACCCTTTATAAAAGCCAACATGGGAAGCAGCTGTGGCTTAATCAGTAGGGCTCCCGTTTACCATATGGGAGGCCCCGGGTTCGGTTCCCGGGGCCTCCTGGTGAAGGCAAGCCCGCCCGCATGGCGTGGTTGGCTGACCCGGCGAGCACAGGCAGCAAGGGGGGAATAAATGAATAAATAAATAAAATCTTTAAAAAAAAAAAAAAAAAAGCCAACAGATTTCCGGTATTTTGCATCAGCACCCCTTTGGCTGACTAATACAGTTATTGATTATGAAACTATTCTGATCTTCCCTTGTAAAGAGACCTCATATGTATAAGGTGATTTTATGCAAAAAAACTACAGAGAAATATATTTAACATTTTTGATCCCAGAAAATGATGGTAAGTGGGAAAAGTAAATGTTGGTAGTGAAGGAAAAGAGAAGCAGGTAGTGTTGTTAGCCCATAGAAGCTTATACAGGGTTGTAAGAAGGGAGTAGCCTCCAGTGAAGGAAGACCCAAAGTATCCAGGGTTAAATGTTTTCCTCCCATGAATCTTCATAAAGACTGAGTGGGGGCAAAGAGAATTTTAGAAGTCTTTTAAGCGAGTAAAAGAAATTATTCTATGAATGCTGGAACCTCTGTGGAGTCCTATATGGTTTTGTGGCTTTGTGTTTGACTAGGCAATTATCTTGTACAACTCTGGAGAGAGAGAGAGATTAACTTGCACAAAACTGCAAATGGTAGTACAGCAAATGTCTCCTGTATGTAGCTATGCAAATGATTCCTGTTCAAGGCGATGCAAATGAATTTTCTCATGTAGAGAATACAAATCTCTGTAATTAAAATCCTCATATAAAGCATTTGTAAAACTCTTATAGGTTCCCTCATTAATTAACGAGGTAAATAATATCTTAGACACATGCTTGTTTTATATTTCTGTGAGAGTCATAATTATATCTCTTTAAAAACTTTTCTGTTAACAAGAAGATCAGGGTATTCTCAGAGGGCAGTTCCTAAACTACTGAAAAGAGAGGGGCATTTCAAGATCCCTTTATTCTTCGTTCATCAGAGTCACTACCTTGGTTTAGGAAACTTGGTTTCGGAAACTCACTCTGACATTATTCTATAGTTTATGGATCAATTCTTAGTTAAAAAGCAGGTGAATAAAAACACTGAGATTCAGAAGTGCCAAGTCCTAGATGCAGCTGGGATCCTATCCATTACACAACTTGATAGGGTCATACAACCACCAGGCCTCAGTTCCCCCATCAATATAAAGAAGGACTTATAAAAAACATTCTCTGATGTCCTTTCCAGACATTAGAATGTATTGATTCCATGATTTGTACTCATAGTAGGTGGGAGTGTTGAAACAAAACTTTCCCCCTTAGAAGAAAGATATCTTTGTAAAATATCCACATATTGGTGGAGATATCTACATTCTCCATGCTATTCCAGGTAAAACTAGGTTTCGGGAGTTTTTTTTTTTTTTTCTCTCTTCTATTCTTCCATTCCTGTACACAGCTGCTTCCTGCTCTCCCCATCCCCCACCCCCCAAGAAGTCACTAACTCCCTTTGTGTTCAAGTTTCTCCATCTGTGAAATGCAAGGCTAAGTGCCCATCAGCCTCCCCAGGGTATTCTGTGTCCGAGTCCATTACAGAGCATTCGCTCTGTAGAGCGTTATCTACAAGCTAAGTTTGGCATTTCCTTCCTTTCCTTTCTTGATCATAATTTGATCCCAACTTCCTTGGGAGTCTCATGTCTTTACAATTTGTCAGTAGTTCTAACCCTGCTTTAACATAATTTAGAGCTATGGTGATGCTAATGATGTCATTGATAATAAGGTTAGGATTGGCAGAGATCCTTTTAAAAAGTGTGTTCTGATGGTGAAGAGTAAAAAAACAAACAAAAAACACAGAAGTAGCATAGGAAAAGGGTCCTATCTAAACAAAATAATTTGCACAAGGCACAGGATTGCCAGATAAAACACAGGACACTCAGTGAAATTTGAATTTCAGATAAAGAATAAATTTTTAGTTTAAGTATGTATCATGTCCCATGTTTTTTCATTGTTTATCTGAAATTCAAATTTCACTGAGTGTCCTGTTTTATATTTTCTAAATCTGGCAACCCTAATAGGACATTAAAAGCTAAGTTTTCTGTGTGGAACATCTGCCTGAGATAAACTGAGGTTTCAGTGTGTGGCCGGGCTTTTTTTAGTTTTGCAAATGTTAAACAGAAAAGTACTCCAACTCTGACAAGGCGAAGAGGTTGAAACTTCCCCATAGTTTTACTGTGAAAAAATATATGGGAAAACTGTAGATACTGTCACACTAAACACTTAGTGTCCATGGAAATTTGGTCCTGGAAAAAAAAACTCAACAACACAGCAACAGTTGGCAATTCCCTGAGAAGTTGCTGTTCTGGTATGTTTCAGAGCAAGAATTTTCTTAAGGTTATAGAAATTGTAGTAATTGAGGCGTTCTGGAGACTATTGATGAACAATGAAAGGATACAGATATTTTCAAGAAATACTTTGGTTTTAAGGCACCCAGTGCCAAGGATAAAGCTGCACAAGAGTAGGCACCGATTCTATGGCCACTCTATCAAGGACCATGGAACAGTCGTGAAGCAGAAGCCCTCCAGAACGTCTCCAGTTGTACACGTGCCCGTGATAATCCCTGCGCAGCAGAGTTCCAGCCTTGACACCTCTAGCCTTTACTATCACTTTGGTGTTTAACTATAACGGATGCTCACTTCATTGATGAGTGCGGTATTTAGAGAATCTTAGCTCTTCAGTTACTTTGCAAAAACAAAAAATTTTTCTCTTAAGTACTTTGGCAAATGAAATGATCTTGGAAAGATGCAAAAAAGTTAAGAAGTATGATTGCCTGTGTCATCCAGTCCAGTGCTACTTAAAGTGTGGTCCATCATCTAGTGGTGGATTGTGAACTATTTATTATCATTCAGGAATGAAAAAAATTACAGAAATTTAGAGTAAGCATTTAGAAACCTTTCTAGTAATCTGACAGTAATAGAATGTCTGTTGAATCTAATAGTGAAAAATCAGGATTTGCATCTTGTACGTCTTTTTTTTGTTGTTGTTCGCATGATTTTTTGGTACAATTTTTTAATATCAGTCGTTAAAGGAGTATGATGTATGAAAAGATAGGCAGGATATTAATTTTAAACATATGAGACAATTCCTACAATGGCTTAAATTAAAATCTTTATCAATTCAGTCTTACCATAAACAGTAATTACAAGCTAGGCACTTTGCTGGACACTGGGATAAAGTGATGAGTAAGACAGACGTAGTTCTATGGTTCCTGCCCCCCCCCCCCCCCGGGAAAAAGTCAGAGAATTAAATCACAGCAAATTGTACTTAAAAAAAAATCATGATAGGGAAATAAAAGGTTGACGTGGGAGCACGTGGAAAGGAGCCCTCAACTAGCTAAGTATTCTGATAAATATCCCCAGAGGACACGCAAGGACTGTTGAGTATACTGATCTGAAATTCAGAGAAGAGGTCTGAGCTGGAAATGTAAATGTGGGGCTGCCAACTGGAGATGATAATTTAGGGCTTAGAATGGCTGAGATTACTTAAGTGGCATAGTCAAAGTGGTAAGAGGAATCAAGATTGTGGAGTGTCTCAAGCCAAAGAAAGAGTGTTTGGAGAAGCAGAGAATGATCATGTCAAATGCTCCTGAGAGGCCAAACAAGAACTGAAAAAAGTTATTCACTGGGTTCACCAATGTGAAAGCCTTTCACAGATGTGAAAGCCATTGTTTTTGAGACACAGTATGGGGTGGGTGGAGGTGGGATAGTGTTTCAGTAGCCAAGGTATAGGAATAGATACAAAGAATTCCGTGATTATAAACAACTCTTTCCAGAAATTTTGATGTGGGATAGAGGACAATACAGGCCTGCAGATGGAGAGAAATATGGGGTAAATGGAATTTTATTTTATTTTTAAGATGAGAAAGCAAATATAAATGCTGATTTTTGGAGATAATGAAGACAAAGAGGGGAAATTGATGGCAGTTTCTAAGAAGGCTCACTGAGATAAAATCCCTGTGCAACTTAACACATATCTTATTTGTAATTACAAATGCCTGTTTTTCCACCAGACTGAAAGCTCCGTAAGAAAGGGACCACATTTGTGTGGTTCACTTCTCTCTATCCAGCACCTATCCTAGTGCCAGAACATCAAGATGCTCATTAAATACATGAAGATATCTGGGAGCTAGTGGAGGGCATTTGTTTTGACAAGTGGATGAGAAAACATGACGGAGGACTGTGAGGAGGGATAGAGTAATGTGAGGAATTTTTCAGCTGATGACTTTTACGTTTTCAGTGAAATAAAGAATAAAACAGAATGGGAAGAAGACTTCCAGTTTCTGTTCCAATATGTAACGAGTTTGCAAGTTGGCCCTCCTATCCTCACAAGAAAAAAGCTGAACAAATTGAAAATCAAGAACAACTCTTCTTAGATCCATCAGAAAGTTGAAGCAACAGGGTGACCTGCCTCCTCCCAAACTGGAGGAACAAGTGGGTACAGAGAATCACAGCTCACTAGGAGCTTCCACCTTAGGAAACTAAAGAAAGAAGAGGAATATAAACCTAAAACAAGCAAAATAAAAGAAATAATAAAAATTACAGAAGAAATCAATGAAATTGACAACAGGAAATCAATAGAGTAAAATCAACGAAACCGAAAAGCTGGTTCTTTGAAAAGATCAGTAAAAGTGATAAACCTCTAGCCAGGCTAAGCAAGAGAAAAAGAGAGAAAAGCACAAATTACTAGTATCAGAGACGAAAAAGGGACCATCACTACTGAGCCCAGGGACATTAATAGGATAATAAAGAAATATTATGAATAAGTCTATGTCCACAAATTTTATAATTTAGATGAAATGGACCCATTCCCTGAAAGACACAATCTACCAAAATTCACACAAGGAAAAATAGATCTGAATAGATCTACATTTATCAAAGAAATTGAATCAACAACTCATAACTTCCCACAAAAGAAAGTACCAAGCCCAGATGGTTTCACTGGTAATTTCTATCAAATATTTAAGGAAGAAAATTTACCAGTTCTCTACAATGTTTTCCAGAAAAAAATAGTAGAGGGAACACTTCCTAATTCATTCTATGAGGCCAGCATTACCCCAATACCCAAACCAGATTAAGACATTACAAGAAAGGAAAACTACAGAACAGTATCTCTCATGAATATTGATGCAAAAATCTTCAACAAAATATTAGCAAATTGAATCCAACAATGTATAAAAAGAATTCTACATCAGGACCAAGTAGAATTGATTACAGGTATTTAAGACTGGTTCTACATTTGAAAATCAATTAATGTAGCCTGTTTGTAGAAGAAAGATCATATGATTGTATTAACTGATTCAGAAAAAGCATTTGACAAAATCCCATTCATCATTAAAAACTCTCAACAAACTAGGAATAGATAGGAACTTCCTCATTTGATAAAAAAAACATCTACCAAAAAACTCTACAGCTAAATACATAAAGGTGAGGAATTAGATGCTTTCCCCCTAAGACCAGAAACAAGGCAAAGATGTAACATATCACTCCTTTTCAGCACCCTACTGAAAGTTCTAGCTAATGTAATACGACAAGAAAAGTAATAAAAATTATACAAATTGGGAAGGAAGAGGAAAAAAATCTTTTTCTCAGAGATGGCATGATTGTCTATGCAGAATATCCCAAAAAGGTCAACAAAAATCTCCTGAACCTAATAAGTGATGATAGCAAGTTTGCAGGATACGATGTTAATATAAAAAAATCAATTTACTTTCCTTTATCCCAGCTATATTAATCAGGTTCATCAGAGAAATAGAACCCTCAACTTTATTATAGGGATTATCTTATGCGACCATGGGGATTGGCAAGTGTGAATTTCATAGGGCAGGCCACAAATTGAGAACTCTGATGAAGGTGTAAATGAATTCTCCAGAAGAAACTGGCTAGATGAAGTAGAGATAGAAATTCTTCTTTCTGACTGTTGAAATATTTAGTTCTACCTTTATTGCCTTCAGCTGATTGATTGAGACTTCTCTTATTGCTGAAGGTAATCTCCTTTGTTGACTGTAGATGTAATCAGTCATAGATGCAATTAACTGACTAATAATGTTTTCAAAATCCCTTTTGCTACAACTGGCCAAAGTGGATTTTGTTCTCTGCAACTGAATCCTGACAGATATAGCTACAAAATTATTTGGGTATTTATTCTTAATTATATCTTAAACTTGCTCGTATCTGTCCATTACCTTATTTCAGACTCATACTATCTCTTGTCTGGATATGGCAAAAGCCTTCTAATCGGAAGAACTAATATCTCATCACTTGCTGAAAGTTCTTCAAAGACACTTCATTCATAGGGGTTAAACCCCAGCATCTATACTGTGGCAGGTAGAATACTTATTTCCCAGATCCTGTCCATCTATCTGGTCTCAATCTGACCTGACCATACCTCCTTACCCATTTCATGCCCATATCACCCAACTCCAAACATACCTCACTGTGCTGAGCCTCCATCTTTCCTCCTCTACTTTCCACCTTGCAGATTCCCATGCAGCCTTCAAAGTCCAGCACTAATATTTCCTTTTCTGGTAAACCTTCCTTGACTCACTCTTTGCCTCTGTCAGAGGCGGACCCTCTATTTTTTGTACACTGCGCTGTTATTTACCTGCTTACTTGCCTGTCTTCTTGAGTTCTTATTTAACTCAGAAACCATGTGTATTCATCTTTTCTGTATTTCTGTGCCTGCCCAGGACCTAATCCACATGGCAAATATGTCCAAATAAATGTTTGTATAATAAAAATATCAATCACAGAAAATGGAAGAAATCAGGAGAGTGGAAGTTTTGTCTCATCTATCAACAAATATTTACCAAGTGACTACTAACCTAGATTCTAAGAAATGATGCTGAAAAAGACATTCTTTCCTAGCGTTCATAATCTAGTTGGTGAGACTGTTGAAAAAACAAAGAAACAAAATATAAATAAAATAATGACAATTGCCAGGAAGTACCCTGGAGGAAATAAGCAAGGTGCTGAAGAAGAGCTGAAACTCTGAGGTTACTAAAGGGAATTCCAGTTTAGGAGGGGCAAAATAAACCTGTATGTACTGATGTTCCAAAGGGAAAGCTCAGTAGAAAGCACATCATTTGAAAAGTTCCTTCCTAAGTGCTCCAGTCCTAGCCTCATTCCCTAGCCTTAGGCTCACTGTCCACACACAGTAGGTCTTCCTCCAGATGGTGCCAGCTTCACCTCCTTTGGTTAAACCCCCCTACCTTAGCTTCAGAATCAAGTTCCCTCCCTCATTCCCCAAGCCTGGATGACTCAGTCTAGAATAATGCCTTGGGGACATCTGTAGGACAGACCAGGTTGAGGGCAATCCAAGCCCTGACCCCTTGAGATCTTCCTATAAGTATTGGTTAGACTTTTGCCTCTTAATTTTCCAGTTGCCTACTGGATGTCCATTAGATGACTCACTCACTTCTCTCTCTCGCTCTCTTGCTCTCTCTCTCTCACACACACACATGCACACACACACACACACACACACACCTATATACTCACTCTTGCCAAGGGTAAGTATTCATTCTTATAGTTTGACTCACAATAACAAAAGAAACATTCTCCCCAAAGGCCTATAATTTGCCAGACAGTCTCTCTCACAGTGGAGAATACTTCCCACCATTACTGAGCATCTTCTGTGCCCCATGCAGGGGATCCAGAAACAAGTGTCCAGGAGTTCCTACTTTCAAACACTTGAGTGCCCAGTGAAAGTCTTGTCCACCTCAGAAATAGCTTTTGCATCTCCAGCCTTTCTCTCCATCTCCACTTTCCCATTTCTCTTCACTACCATTTGTAAAATATGGGCTGTGATACTTTCTATGCCAGGTTCTTGGATTAAGGGAAATCACACATGACTAAATTCTACAGTCTATGAGAACTCCAAATATAGCACCATTTCCATTTTCCTCTGAGGCCTTATGTAGATTAAAGCCCCTTCTGGCAACTACTGTATCTTCTCCTGGCTTTATAACACCAGTTGAAGGGTTAGCTTAGTGCAAGACACTATATGTGTTAAATTAATTTTAAAAATATATAAATGAATAGGGCTAAAATAAAACAGAATAAAAACACTTGAAAGGGCACAATTTATTAATCTATCCCATCTCCTAAGGGCAGAAAAAAAATCCATCATTCTTGAAGTCTCCTTCCTTTTATCACTTTAAGCATAAAATAAAGGTGGCTATTATAACTTGACTCAAATTCACATGTACCCAAAATAGCCAAAGCTTTTGATTTTCAGTTAGATCAATCCATAGCTGTTACTTCTTCCCTAAAACAAGACATGTAAATCAAATTACTGACGTTTGGGAGAGAGCTGGAGTCAATTTTGAATTTCAGTTCTTATGTTGCTAAATTATGTTTTCATAAATTAAAAATATCAAATGTATGCTTTCTTCTTTGAGATGTGAAAAATCCCAGACATCACAGTCTTTAAGAAAAATCCCTTTCACCTACTGTGGCAATTTTCATCTAGTCAGTGATTTTGAAGGTCCTGACCCAACTCTGAGTTTCCTCTCCATGACTCTCAGCAAAGGAGACGTCCACGGAATGTAAGTTTTTAAGCTGAATGCATCCAGGTGTTCTTGGAACAAAACTCAAGGAACACACCCTGCTCTCCTGTTTGCTCATGTGACTGTGCAAAGCCCAGGAGTGGCTAAAGCTTAGAGACCAGCCACAGTTTCTCTGTGAGGCCAAGCAAGAGTCACACTGCACTGTTGCACCACCAAACTCAACCACATGTCCCAGGGCAGCGCCTGTGTTCTTTCTGGCTGAAAGCTTTATTTGTCTTCGGTTCAGCTGAGACACCACAGACAGAACTGCTTTGACAGCCTCCCACTCTCTGAGGGGTCACCTGTTGCCTTGCCCAGGCCAAGGGAGGTCAGCGTCTCAAAGGGAACTTTAAATAAAGGAGGCAGGCACGGGTCTGTCCATAAAAGGATCTCTTTGAGGTTGGTTTTTTAAAAAAAGTAATGCATTTTGTGTTCCCAGTTAGACCCTCTGGAACGAGGCCGCCTGAGAACAGGCCTGCGAACAGTTCTTGTTGGAGGACGGCCAGCAGAGGCGGCCCAGACGTTTTTCACAGGACCTCTAGCTGCCACTGCTAACCCAGAGGCAGTATGAATTGGAGTCAGGGTGGCCACCTCCTGGCCCCACCCTCCCACCCCCACCCCTAACCCTGGGCGGCTGCTGAGCGGCCCAGGCCTTTACCAAGCCAGCTGCCTCCTGACGGGACAAAGTAATTTAAGATCAAGGACCAAGAACGGGAAACCAGATTTACACAGACAAGCAAGATAAAAAATTGACATTTGCTTATGACCACATGGAGCCTTCCCTCCCTTCCCTTGTACTGGAAAAGTAAAGAAACCTATCCTCCACCCCTTTACCCCACAAAAACCCTTCCACTCAATATACCTGCTCAATGGAAATTCAGGCACAGCTTGCTACAAATAGCCAACTGGGGTTGCGTTTCCGAGAACATCTTTTCTCTCCCTTTGCCTCTGGAGACCCTGTGGCACAGCGTGGAAAATCAGGGGCAGAGGGGAGCCGTGGGCAGTGCTGAGTGTGGGCTGTGGGAAGGGGCCTTGTAAGGAGCAGGATGCTCCTTCCTAGAGAAGAGAAGAGAGGCCGCTTGTTCTCCAGCCTCCTCGTCTGATTGGAACAGCTTCTGAACAGCCTGCACCTGCCTCACAGCCCACCTGAACCTGAATGTCTTCCCACCCCTCCCTCCTGACCCCATTCCACTCCCACCATAATAACTGTGCATTAAAACAAACAAAACAAAAAAACAGCACTTGAGAGAATCTGAAGGTTCAGAAATTTTTTAAAAGTAGGAAAATGAGCAATTAGAAGGAGCTGAAATGTGCTGGCTTAGACCAGAATCTAAGGCCCAACCCACGGGTTTTGCCCATACAGAAGCCTTCCTTCCCCTTCTGATGTTATCTGAAATAATATGTTCTTTTTTCTGCTACACTGTCTGAAATTTAAGTCATTGAGTCTCCACTTAAAAAAAAAAAAAGTGAAAACCTCTAAGAAAACCTGAATGCAGCACAGAATTGTATGCCTTGGTCTTTAGACCCATGTTTTGTTTCTGTCTCCATGGGGCAAAAATGCCATTTTGCCTTTCTCCAGACCCAGGTCAAATATCCCCATTTCGGTGAAGCCTTCCTCATGTCCCCAAGTATTTCTCTCCTGTCCATACTCCATATGTACAGCTGCTACTCAGCTTTAAGGAGTTCTTTAGCTCCCATCAATGAGAGGTGGATGGATTTCAAGGACCTTCTCCAGGCATTGCAGTGCTGGTGTCCCTGTGGCTCAGTCCAGGCAGTGGTGGGCTGGCTGGAGGAGACCACCACTAACGATCCCATGGAATGCTGCTCCCAACTTTGGCTCCATTAGAGCTGTACTCTAACAAGCCCCTGGGTTGCCCACCCCCTGCTCTTCACTTCCAAAAGGCATTACAACAAAGGGGAACATAGATTTGAGACCATGTAGAGACAGTCTACACAAGAAAATTCAGGAGGAAAATCAAAGGAACTCCAGGATCATCTTGTAACTCCAGGTTTTGTGGCAACAAATCTTGATTAAATTCTGTGTGTGTTCTTCTGGAATCTGCACATGTTCTTATTGTTTGCTTAAGCCTGAAGCGGTCTTGTCTCTCTCAGCTCACTTGCTCATCAGAGGCTGATGGATGCCAGTTCCTGTTTAGCTGTTGGTAGGATGCTATTTGAGCGAACCACATCTGAAGACTTTGGTGCTGGTAAAGCATCTTTTCAGACAAATAATGCACGACAGCACATTTGGGGAGGCAGAACACATGCTGTTCAGAAGGAAGACCAGGAGGAAACAGACCGCCCACTCTGGTGGGAAAAAGGAGTGGGATGTGGTGTCCCTCACATAGTGACGAAGATCCCAGAAAATGACCACAATGCCAGACAGACAGCCGTGACAGACAGAATGGAAACCATCCCTCCTTTGTCCAACAATTAAAAGAAAAATCACAGTATTTGCTTTTGCCATTTTCAGCTAACAGAACAACAGAGCATCTTTCATTTCCCCTTAAAATATGTCCCAGAGAAAATAGAATAAAAAAAGAAAAAGAAAAAAAAAAAATATGTCCCAGAACTTCCACAGGTGAAGAGTATGGAGGATGCATACTTCCACAGGGTTGCACTACTGGCTCAAGCTGTCAGTGACTCTTTGGGGACATACTTTTACTGGCTGATTCCTCCAGTTTCTGAAAGGTGTCCTGGAAGTCTTCTAGTTGGTCACACAACTTTTCCCCCTTTGAATTCCAATTCCTTCTCAGAAAGCCTACCTCCAGCACAAGGGGATCAGGCAGCTCGTCAGAACTTGCCAGCGCTGTTTCCAGGCAGCTGCTAAAGGATGGATTATGGCCTCTGCTTTCCTGCCTCCAGTCAATCATCTGGTCCTACGAGGTTGCATGACACCACTGGAAGAAGTGAGCACTTCAAGTGCATGATTTTGTGCAAGTTCCTTTGCTTGTTGTGTTGGTGGAGAAATAGGAAAGGAAGGGTCAGGGTACACCTGGACTTTGCTGCAAAGATCCCAGATATTTTACAACACACTGCAGACACCAAAGACTTTTCAGACTATTGAAAATCTCACAGGAATCTCCTGAGCTTGTTGTCAGTCCCCTTCCCTCTTCTTCTCCCTCGGATTCCTCAGTTCTGAACTTGAGATCAGGCTGCTGAGAGATGAGGAAACGTTAGAGGATACTTAGGCAAAACCCATACAAGGTGCTTATGGCCTGCTACAGAAAGCAGTATTCTTTCAAACTTGCAGATAAAAATCTTGGGAAAGACTCCTAGGAAGGAAGAGATGCTAATATCTTGTAAATAATGAGAACTCACCTTTGGAAAAACTCAAGCCATGGTTTTGACATAAAGCATGAGATATATTCTTTAGACCTATAATGTCCCCCTGGCAATCCGCAGGAGATGCAGTATGCATTAGGAGCCAAACTGATGGAGGGCTCCTCTCAAACACTTAAGAGGGAAAACTTACAGAATATTTCTCCCACAAAGCCTTGTGTTCTGTCACTCTGGGGTGGTCTTCCTCAAAGTCCCGGAAGGCTTAACAGAGCTTTGGGACATAATAAAATGAAAAGGAAAGAAACCAAATAAAATTCTGAAGAATCATTGCATGGTGAGGAGCCAGTTTCAGGCTGGGAATTTAAGAGTTGTGACCTCTGGCCATCTATGAGTCCATTCTTTCCCCTGGAGTCCCTGAGTCTTTATCCTGTGTTTCTTCCATCTCTGAGGTGCCCTAAAGAGACTCATTCATTCATTTATGTCTTCAATTTAGTCAAAAAATGTTTACTTGAGAACTCACTATATTAGTGCACTTGCTAGATTATTTCTCTATTACAAAGGGTGAAAATAGAGCTAAGATTTACTGAATGACTAGTAATCATTGTAGTAGTACATTGCATGCATTTCACCCTTAATCCTCACAACCTTCCCTACAAAGTAGGTATTATTTTTATTTCAACTTACGAGAAGAAAACTGAGAATCAGATAAGCTAACTTGCTCATGGACACTATGGGATTTGTCTGGGATAAAAATCCAGGTGATCTGGCCCCAGAACCCACATTTTAACCATCACACTACACAAAGACACAACCTACCCTGAGTAACCTTCCATCTAGTGTAGCAGCTGAGGCATGTATCTGTGTAACTACAGTACAAGGCATTGTGCTGTGAGAAACAGGAACTTGGAGGCCTGTGGAATTGTGTTGTAGGGGTGAAGTCACCAATGACTGAGGTAATCACAGTTGCTTTGGGAAAAGGAGGTGGCATTTGAGCTATGCATTTGAAGAGCTGGCAGGATTTGGGTAATTGTCTCTGTCTCATCGTCTCAACTCAAACCGAATGAAACAGAATGACTTGTGATTGATCAGCTCTTCCTCAGATTCCAGTCATGGAGTCATTTTTCAGTGCATCCCTGCCCCATTACCAAGTCTTTTGCCAGAATGTTTAAAAAGACTCCTGAATTCATCTCATCCTCTGTTCCTCTAATTGAGGTAAAGCCTAGCTAACGCTTACCTGGAAAGCATCTGCCCTGGAACCTGCCTTCTCCACCTCACTGCTCCTCACTGCTAGGGCAGGGCAGCACAGACTGGAACCTCTCCCTTCTCCCTGATAGATTCCAGGGCTAGAACGGTGCCTGCCCTAGTCCCTGAAGAGGAAGCACACACGATGCACCACAGCATAGGATAAGAGATTGTACTAGGGCACGACCCATAGCATTTACCAGGACAAGTGGCGGGAATGAAAGAAGCAGGCTGGGTTATTGAGCAGATCCTCAAGTCAGTGTTTTGGGGCCTGTGAAGGATTCAGAATGGACTAAGTCCCAGATTAGATCTTCACAAGATTGTGCTATAGTTGGGGGCCAAAACATAGACACGTGATAAAACAATGGTACAAGGAACAAGTGACACAAATTATAACTGGAATAGTCATTCTGAAGAGAGGTACCACTCACAGCTTCCGTGACCAGTTCTCAGAGATTTGGATTTAAGCAGGAACTTGAAAAATGAGCAGGATTTTAAGAGGGGGAAAGAAGTGTGAAGAATATTTCAGGCAAGAGAATGACATCTTTATTTTAGCATTTCTCAAAATGACGTCACTAAGTGTGACATTTAAAAGGGAGGGCCAGTAGTTTAAGTGTTCATAGGGTTAAGCAAAAGTAAACTGATATCCTTCCCACAGGACCTTTAGGAAATACTAATATTGGTGAGAAAAAAATATAGTGTATGTGAGAGAAATACAGTATGTATGCTTCTGCATCTTGGAATGAGTGTTCCCTGAAATGCTCTGTGTCTATTAGGAAGCCTCTTAATAATTCACTCAAACTTAACAATAACAGTAAGTAAAATGTATCATCACATATAAAGTCCAGGTAGAGACCAGGCTTCAGGGCTGGTTGGTTCAGTGGCTCAGCTGTATTATATGAGACTCAGTTTCCTTCCATATTCCCACTCTGAAACCACAGCCTTGACAGCATGGCAAGGCTGGCTTTCCTCCTGGGCGAAAAATGGCCAGCAATGGCAGCTGGGGCCGCTACAAGAGTAGAAATAAAAAGCAGATAATGTAGTGTTGATGAGACTAAGATAGAAAATGTTTCAAGAAAGAAGTGTGATATCTAAGGCAGAAGAAAGGCAGATGGGAAGACTAGCAGTGACAAGTTATTAAGTGTCTAGCACAGTGGATTTTAAAGTTCTCAACAGAAAAGGAGTCTGAGGCTCAAGTAACCTCCCCGAGGGCTGAGAAACTAGCAAGGGACAAGTCGGGATCTGAATCCAGGGCAGGCTAACTCCAAAATATCCTCCCTCTCTCCCTCCTTCCCTCCCCTCCCCCCTCGCTCTCTTCCTTCCCTCTTTGATTTAAACAATTTTTTAACTAATTTGTTCATTTTTTGAGTAGTTGTAGGTTTACAGAAAAATCATGCAGGAAGTACAGTTCCCACATAATCCCACCCCCACACAGATTTTCCCCTTATTAACATTTTGCATTCATGTGGTACATTTGTTACAATCGATGAACCAATAGTATGTAAATTATATTATTAACCAAAATCCATAGTGTACATTAGGGTTCACTCTTTGTGTTGTACAATTCTTTAGGATTTAAAAAAAAGTTGTATTGTAGTAACTTATGCACAACATAACTTTTTCTATTTTAGCCACTTTCAAGTATACATTTCAGTGTAAATACACCATCTTTCAACATGTTACTCTATCTTCCAGTGAGAATGAAGATTGAAAAATGACAAATGGATTTTGAAAATAGAACAGGCAGTGTCAGTGAGGGAAGTAAAGGCAGTATGCGTGGTTGGTTTGAGGAAGAGCACATGGTTCAATTGTGCTAGCTCTCTTGTCCTATCTATCTTTTAGCTACTGTCTTTAAAATTTTGTTAGCAGTTGCCTCATTTAAGTCTCATATTTTACGATGGTCTTTTCTTCTTTTCTAATTCAAATGTCACACCTTCCCTGTGGTCTTCAGCTGACCCCAGGCCTGCTTATTGGTGTTCATTTCTTCTGTAACTATGTCCTCTTCAGACACTCTGTCCTTGTTCCAACTGTGAGCCTCTTCACACTCACGCTACCTACACGTCATGCCCTTTGCTCCGTGTTGTTTCATCCTGAGGACTTTTTGAGACAGAGTCAACAATCTAGCAGGAGAATTTAGTCACTGAACTCAGTATTTGTGGCTTTTAGCCTAGACCTCCTGAACATGAATCTCTGGAGATGGAGCCCAGAAATTTCTGTTTTTAAAACATCCTAGGTCAACCCATGCAACCAGCCTGGCACTCATCCAAGGCAGGCTGTTGAGAAGCACAGCTCTAGCTTCTCTGAGTCACTCTTCTATTATTTAGACTCTGCTCTTTTCTGGGCTTTGGGAGCAAGGCAGAATCACCCTTGACCACGGATGTTTTATTACTGCATCTCTCTTGCCCGTGGAGTTGCTTCCTGCGGCTTGGAGACATTGTGGGAAATTATCCTAAGCTGACCCTGCATTTACTGCAATTTAAAAATCATATCTTAATTATATCCTATCTGTCTCCCACACTTCCCTTGTCTGGAGCACAAATCTCTTCTCACTAAGCTATGCAATGACTTGTCTTAGTCCAGAATAGAGCACTATTCTGTAATGGTCTATTTTGGTAGACATTTAAAACCCAAATCAGTTATCTCTGTCTTTATTCATTTAGTCTTTCCCATTCTTCTTGTATTCCACCTCCACATCCTTATCCCAATTGATTGTCATGGCCCACTTTTGTCTCTTAAGTTAATTCACAGCTTTTCTTCCCCAGAATTGTGTATATCACATTTATGGCGGATATAAGCTGGATTCCTACAGAGTCTGGGCATAAGAGTGAACAATGGGATGGAGAAGATCTGGTGGGTAAGGGTGGATGAAGCAGAATGATCTGCATGATCCTGAGGAACCTAGAACTTTTACTTTTTAATGAGAATTCTTGGCTCATGAAAATGATATATTGATGATGAGGGGTTAGGTCCCTCCCTGCAGGTATCTACGATAAAGAGTCAGAGTGTAGGGTGGTTTCCTAGGGCTTTAGGGAGGCTGAACTGGAGTCTTGGAAGCTTCTTTGTGGTTTGCACTCCTGGGGAATGGAGCTTGGACTGAATTCTATCACTTCTGGGCCTCTAAAAGAGATCCATGAATAGGAAGTGCCAAGGGATAAAGGACCAGCATTGAGTGGGAGGGTCTGCACTTGAAATAGATCCAGATAAAAATTTAGAGGACCATGACTCTTCTAGAGAACCCATATTCCAATTCCCTGTGAAGGTGGGACTGGGTGAGTTTAGCATTTGTGTAGATATTGTATGTAGTAGTCTAATGGTAGGAAGCAAGGGAAGGGACCAAAGAGAGGATGGTGATCATCTTACAGAGGAACTGCAGGACATGGGATGAGGAACTGGGAAGACCTCAAGGACTTTCAGGAGCTGTGGTTCTAGAAACTTTCTCTAGTCAGTCCTCAGTGATCAGGAAAAAGATGGTTGATTGGACCTTGTAGTTCCTAAGTACTAATTCTCAATGGAGCATTTCTTTTTAAACAGTTGTGATTTCTGCCTGCCTTTTTTAAGTCACAGGAGAGTGTTACATGAGCATGTTTTGGTCAGAAAATCTAGAACATTTGCCTTTTCCATGTGTGAATTTAATTGACCACTCCTCAATGACCACTCCATAGAAATGCCATTTTAGCTTTATTTTCACCTCTTCTGGAATCATTTTTTCACTCCTCTTAATTTAGTATAATACTAATGTCAATATAAACCATATTTAAGTGTCAGCCAACCAAAAGAATATTAACAAAAAGTGATGGTGTTTACCTGATAATGAATAATATTATGAGCTAGGTCAGAAATTTATGCACAGATAAAATATATTCAAAAATGTATCTACAAACCTTCACCTCCAAACTCATGGGACCAGAGTGTTGGAATTATTCTTGGTTTTAACACATCAGTAGTCCTGACAGCAAATCATATGTGGCTGAAAAATTGAGAAAATAAGCATCTAAAATGAAAATGTTTCCCTTTTCCTTCTTAAGAAAGTGCTTTGTTTAATTCATTCAAATGGAAAGGGAATTCCTACACTTAACCACCATGATGCTCCTAATTTGTTAAAGATGTTTCCACTTATGATATAGAATCATCAGATCCAAGAAAGTCAAAGCAAATCTAGGGTTTATTACAAAAATAAGCATTGCCCAATGACTTCCCCCTTCCTCTCCTTTAGGTTTCTTTATGAATAAAATTATTTCCAGGGAGGGGTAAAATGTAGTAATGCTTTCAGATCTCTTGATAGTATAGACCCCAACCACAAAATTAAAGTGTTTTCCAGTCTATAATCATTTTCCTCTTGATATCTGAAAACTTTAGATCAAGTCACTAGATCTTCTGCATATGTTGTTTAATAAAGGATGAAAGAGTCTTAATGGTTTGCAATTTACCAGCAAAATTTAAGTTTTACAAAATATCTTTATTTTAAAACTGTGGCAAAATTTAGTCATTTTTAATTAAATAGAAAGGTAGAAGCAATACAGCTTTGCATGCATTTGGCAGTTAGGGCAACTCAGTTATTTAAAAGCCACACAATTCCTCATAAATGAAGATGAAACATTTCTGGGATATACAATGGTAAAGTGAAGGTTACCATTATCACAAACACAATTTCAGGAAAAAAATATCTGTTGGCATAAAATGAATTTCATGATATTCAGCAGCTCCTTTTCTCTCCACTCCCCCCTTCTACTCCCAGGAACTAAATTCTAACAGTCTTAAAGTGGATGTTAAGGAATTCATAGTAGTAAATAATCACAGTGAATGTTTTGTCCAACATCATATTCAGTCAATAGAAAGCAAACATCTTAATCAAATAATTAAATCATACAACTAACTTCTATCTGGTATCTAGTATAATCAATGGATGATTCAATTAGTATTGGTTCAGTTACATTTAGCATCTAAAATAGCAGATAAAACTGCCCGATTTAGATCCCATGTGAAAAATCAGCCACAAGCAGAGGACACAACACATCCACATCATCAGGATTGCAAGTACCAACATGGCAATGTTTCTTTTGTTGATTGTTCTGTGACAAAGGGAAGCTTTAGCTTAAAAGAATTGGACTCTTGCCACTTAGCGTTTGTTTCCTTTCTCTGCAGAAGAAATTCTGTGTCCTTGTCATAGATTATGCCTGTTTGTTTCTAGGACTGCAGAAAGTTGATATTTGGAGGAAATATTTAACAGCTATGGCTGTATTACTCCTAAAATGTGCATGGTGATTTCCCCTTCCTTTTATCAACACTCTTTCACTCTCCTCCCAATTACATTTCCATGAGAAAAGTATCACAAGCTCTCTGCATATGACAACAAGTGCTCCTCTAGAATGTTGGTAATGGAGAACAGTGTTTCTTGGTCAGTAACGATATGTTCCGAAAGGATGAAAAAAGAAACTGAAATTCATTTCAACAAGGTTATTGAGACCATGACCAGACCCACGACAGATGCTGAGGAAACAAAGCTGGATAAGTTGGACGTCCTACCCTCAGGTAGTTCTCCAAGTGGCAAAGCAGATTCTTACATAATGGTGTGAGAAACACTTAAAATAGTTAGAAGGCCATAGTTTTATGAGCAGACAAATGGAAGCACAATTTACTTCATATGGCAAGGCCAAGAGGAGTATTTGGATAAGTTTCAAAATGGAGGGCATATCTCCTAGAATCTCAGGATTGAAAGGAAAATCATCTAGTCCAGGGGTTCCCATGGAACAAATCTCACGGACCCCAAAAGTTTCCAAAAAAGTAGAGGACATACCTCAGGCTTCACATTTTCAATTTTGCCAAAGATGGAGGCTAAATAATCAGACCAATCATCTATGATCTCTTGTCACCATCTCTTTGGTTTTCTATTGCTGTATAGCAAAGCACCTAAAACGTAATGGCTTATCACAACTGCAGCTTATAATTTCCCACAATTTTGTGGGTTATCTGAGAATGTGTGCCTCTCTCGGTGTCAGTTGGGATCCTGGATGGCTGCAAGGTCAAAAGGAGCCTCACTCACCTGTCAGCTCAGCAGTTAGCTGGGGCTGCCAGCCAGGGAACTTGCTTCTCCTCCACAGGGACAGTCCACATGGCTGCTTGGGTTTCCTCACCAGGTGGCATCTGGGGCTCCAAGAAGAAATATTCCATGAGATGAGAGCAGAAGCTGAAGAGCTCTTAAAGTCTAGCCCTGGAAGTTATATAGTACCACTTCCACTATTCTATTACTGAAAACATTCTATTACAGAAAACAGGTCACAGGGCCAGCTCAGATTCAAGGGGAGGGGAAATAGATTCCACTTATGATGGGAGAGTAACAAAGTCATATTGGGAAAGATCATGCACGTGGGACTGGCAATATTGCTGTGTCCATATTTGAAAACATAATCTATACATGCATTTAAAAGGGGGGGGGGGATGTTTTAACACTGACACAGTAAAAAGGATGAAATCTCAGACTAAATGACGATGATTTAATCTATAAATTTGGTATGATGAACAAACCCTATGTATTTTTTCTCTATTCACTCACCATCAGAGATGACTTTATCAAGGACTAGTATTGGTTCAAGGATAACCAATGTTTGGAAACCAATTGTTTAAACAAGCAGTTTTCATGTTTATTTAATGATTCACAAGAAATGCATTTTACAACATGACCCAGTGTACACATTCACATACATAAAACAAAATCACAAATTTCTCAAATGTTATTTACCTTATGTGCATGAAAAGTACTTCAAATAATTTCTATTCTATTTTTCCTATTTCATTAAAAAGTAATGCTGTTGGTGTCCCATTAAATTAATATCACCATTCAATAATCAGGAGATATCCACAGTTTAAAAAACATAGTTCTGTCCCATTCCCTCTGTAGACTCCTTTATCAAACGCCTTAAGTAATGGCTGCAGGGCAGCCCTTATTAGCTTGAGCAGATCTCTGTTAGAAAATCATCCTTTTTATTTGGATGAAATTTTACTCTTTATGGCTTCCACATTTTCTTCTTTGGGCCCAAGTTTAATTCTTCCATTTGAGAGGTCTTCCAATATTTGGGGCAGCTATCATATCCCTAGAGTCAGCTTGTCCTAGAGCTAATTGCTCCTTGATCATCTGATAACATTCTAAATCCCATAGGGAAGTGACTCAGGGACTGAGCCCTAAAGTCAGTCTGCCTGAATTTGAATCTTGGTTTATATCTCTTATTAGCTGTGTGGCTTTGGGTAAATTATGCAGTTTTCTATAATCTCACTCTATTCGTGTGTAAACTAGAGGACAATTATAATGCCTATCTTATAAGTGACTAGGTAGGTAAAATAAGAGAATTCGGTATATACTTGACATGTACTAAATGTTCAAAAATTATTACATATTATTTTTATACTTCTAACTCTATTTGTCTAAATCCCATTTAAGATGTGACATGCAAAACAGATGTGACATTCAAACATACATTTATATTATATATTATTTTCTATACTTGAAATATTTAATGATGGATACATAGTACTCGATGCTTCCAGAGTAAAGCTATGAAGTACAGAGTAAAAAGAGGGTAACCTCTTCCTGGATGAGCATATTATCTCTGTTAGAGCAGATTAGGATGCCATAACTTTTATGCTAGCCACTTTTTGTTTTTGCTCTTATTGAACTAACTGGTGTCTAAAATCCCTTGATTTTTTTTCCCCCCACTTGTTTCTGCTAAGCCAAATCTCTACTGTCCTATATTTGTCTTTTGGAGCTAAGTCTTTGTTTATTTCTGTTTAATTTCATCTTGTTAGATTCAGACTGCTGCTAAAATCAGTTCAATAATTTTATATTTTGATCCTGCCATCCACTGAATTTATACAACTTTTTTGGATCCCTGTCATCTGTAGAAATGATGAGGCTATCCTCTGTATCTCCATCCAAGATGTTGATAAAGAGATGAAAGGAACAGGATCTGGCCAGAGCCTCCAAACATGGCACCAGAAATACCTGTCAAGACTGGTCACTCAGGATTTTTTTATGTCCAGGAGTTTGACCAGTTGCTGGCATTTAAATGTCCTTGTGATGAAACCACATATCTCTTATTTCCTACGCTCTCACAAAAGACCTTGTGGTATTATTTGAGAGCCCAGTTATACTACATCTTCTACATTTCCCTGAAATAACTGTCTGGTAATAACCCCATCAAAGAAAGAAATAGAGGCATCTATGGTATGGTCCATGGTTGTAATTCTGTCATCTTCTGGCTGGGAAATTTTGGGCAAAGTCCAATCCATGTCTATGGTTCATTGGTCAACTTTCATGTATGTTACTACCAGCTTGACACCTCCACTTGTATGTTTAATATCTGAATATTAGTATCTCTATTAGATTAATTCTAGCTGTCATAGAAGCAGAAGGAGGAGGAGGGGGAGGGGGAGGAAGAGGAGGGGGAGGAAGAGGAGGAGAAGAAAAAATCCAAAACTTCAGTGGCTTAACACAGTAGAATTTTATGTCTAGTTCATGGAACTGTTTAATGTATGTGGTCCTGGGCTGCCAGGGAATTTACTTCCGTGTGATAATTCAGGGACCCAAGCTCATTCCTGCTTGTGGCTCACTGTTCCCTAGAGTGCCAATGTCCTCCTCATCAAGCAAGGGAAGGGGAAAGAGAGCATGGAGAAGACACATTTGGTCCTTAAAAGCCTTGGCCAGTAAGAGCTAAACATAATTTACACTCACATTTCATTCGGGAGATGGCCACATGGTGATACCAAGATGCAAAGAGGGCTCTGGCTGGGCAGCTGGTTCTCTTGTAGAACTCCACCATAAGGAAGGAGTACAGATTTGGTGAACAGTGAGCTGTCTTCACCATAATGTTAAAACAGAACTCTTAATTGTGCCCCTCAAAACCTGCTCCTTCTCCTTTGTTTCTCATCTCGATAAATGGCACCTTCATTTTACCCAGTTGTTCCAGCAAAACTCCTTGACTCTACTCTCTCTCTCTGACTCTGAAGATCCAATCTATCGTCAAATCCTGGTGACTGTGAAGCAGGGGTTCTCAACAAGGGGTCTGTGAGCTTGAATTGAAATTTCAAAAAACATTATTCTTGTGGGGACGTACTGGTGCAGGTGTGATATATTTATTAGATCCTACACAGTATAGTGTGGACTTAGTAAGGGGTCCGTGGCATTCACCTGACTGGCAAGGGGGTCCATGGAACAAAAAAGGTTAAGAACCTTTGGTAATCCTAAGGCATACTCAGAATCTAACCATCTTGCACTCTCTCCACTGTTAAATCTCTCCTCCAAGCCTCTGTTATTTAGATTAGTTCTCAGCTAGACTATTCCTGCAATAGCCTCCCAAAAGTTTTGCTGCACATAGCAGCCAAAGGGACACTTTCAGAATTAAAGTCGGATTGTGCTACTGCTCAGACCTCCAAATGCTTCCCATCTCAGTCAGGATAAGGTCCAGCGCTCTCATCCTTGGCCTGACAACACCACATGAGCCCAGCCTAATACTCCACAACCTCATCTCCTACTTTCCCTCCACAGCTTGCCAGATTCCTTGCTTGCTGTTCCTTGAACATCACAGACATGCTGCCACTTCAGGGTTTTGTTTTGGCTGTACCCTCCACCTGGAACCCACTGCCCACAATAGCCACACGGCCTGTTCCCTCACTTCCTTCTGTCTCTTCTAAAATGGCATCTTATCACAGAGGCCTTCCCTAACCACCCCATTGAAGTAGCATCACCTGCCATTCCCTAGGTCCCTAATTTCATTCATTTTTACAGCACTTATCATCACCTGATAAACATAGTTATTTCTGTTTATTTTCTGCAATCCCACTGGAATGGAAGCTTCACAAAAGCAGGCATGCATTTCATTTTCTTCATGGCTATGTCCCCTAAACCCAGGTGCTCAATTTATACTTTTTGAATGAATGAATGAATGAATGAATGAATGTCAGGTTTGTGCTAAACCCAATTCAGCTTTTTCCTTTTTGTGAGAAAGTTCACCCAGAAAATGGAGATAGAAAAACTTCACAGTGTTGCTGTATGATTTAAATTTAGTAATGGATAAAAATTGTCTTGTACAGAGATAGGACTTAAGAAAAACTCATCAAAGCAGGCGAATGTAAGCCAGGTATATATCTTCCTTTTCCAGGTCTTGACAGATCATTCTTTGACAATCTGTTCTATGATATTTTTTAGACTCAATATCAAATGCGACTTCCAGTCAGTGTCTGGAGGCTGATTTGTGATTGGCCTTTGGTATGCATCATTCATTTCATCTCAGTCAGGCATGCTAAAGTAGAGAAAGTATGGATATAAGCTCTAGACAGACCAGAACTCCATGTCTTACTAGTAGTTTCCAGTGGAGTTAGATGTGGCAAACGAGGGTGACTTTTTGTTTATTTATTATTGTTGATTGTTTACTCTTTTAAATATTTAAAAATACGTTTGATTTTAGAATAGTTTTATTTTTTTCAAGTTTGAGTATTATGTCTTTTTATTTATTTTTTCTTTATTTTAAAAAGAGCTTTAGATTACATAAATGTTACATTAAAAATACAGGGGATTTCCATATCCCCCTCTCCCCCTCCCACACTTTTCCCCATTAACAACATCTTTCCGTAGTGTGGTAATTTGTTACAATTCATGAACACATATTGAAGCATTGCTCCTAAGCATGGTCTATAGCTTACATTATGGTTTACTCTGTACTGCACAATTTTATAGGTTTTGACAAAATGTGTAAAGCTTGTATCCGTCATTGCAATATCATGCAGGACAATTCCAATGTCCCCAAAATACCTATTCTTTCCTCTCCCTCCCCTCAGAACCTCTGGTGACCCTGTCTTAATATACATGATGCAAGTTCTTCCATTGCTAGAATTTTTTAAAGTCTAGTTTGTCCATAGTTGCATTCCTCCCTTAAGTTTGTTTATTCCTCAGTCTTGAGGATTTGGGGATGGTATTCTAGTTTCTGACAATGATGTTAATTTTGATCATCTGGCTCAGGCAGCATTTTCCAGGTTTCTCCATTGTAATATTACTGCTCTCTTTTTTCTGTACTGTATTCTTTAGAAGCAAGTCACTCAGCATAGCCCACACATGAGGAGTAAGGAGTTATGTTCCACCTCGCTGAGAGCAGAGTATCTATACACATTATTTGGAAATCTTCTGATAGGGTATTTGGCTCTTATCTCCCCTTTCTTTTTTCTTTCTTTATTCAATCATTTATTTAGGAAATAGACTCATGGATATTTACTTTATGTTTTGGATTATAATCCAACATTATTTTGTTTATTACTTGCTCAAAATTGTTCCAGCTTTGGCCTTTTGGCAGCTTTTTCAGTAAGGTCTTGTGGCTCTTTGACATATCCACCTTGGTTTTTTTTTTTTTTTTTTTTTTTGAGTACTTCCTTATTTTCTGGCCCAACGTGATATTCCAGGTTCCTCTTGCATATTCTCTGCCAAAGTTCTAGGATCAACCACTTATCCAAGGATCCCTGATTCATTTCACTGGAGAATGTTATTAGAAACCAAGATCTGGGTGGGAGTGTGTGCTAATTGATACTGGGGTGTAACTGCTTCTAGGCCCTCTCAGCTGACAGAGCTGGAAAATACTTGTATGTACTAACTCCTGCATACACAAATATCTACAATTATTTCTATATCTATCCATCAGTATCTATGTTAAGCCAACTATGAGTTCATAATCATGTGTCCCACTCTAATCCAGTATCACACAACTCATTTTAGCCTAAAACATGATATTTTTAAAGTTTAAACTGTTAGAATTGTGTATAGTTGACTGATAGGAGAAGAATAGAAGCTAGCAAGGGACTTTAAGGCAGAGCCCAGGTGAAAGATTTTGGAGTACTGTTCTGAGTTATCCCTGGAGATGGAATGGAGGGAGCTGATGCCAGGGTATGACGACTTACTGACCGCATCTAACGTGTGGCAGACATTCCATGAATGCCCACTGCACACATTGGCACCACACAAAGCACTAGGATAACTCCAAGATTGTAGCCCATATCTTCACCCACATTATTTATTCTACAAATAGTTGTCGAGAGTCTACTATGTACCAGGCACAGGGCTGTGCTCTGGATATGCAACAGTGAGCAAAACAGACATGTTCTCTGCCCTTGGGGGCACGAGACCATAAATGAGGAGAGAGACAAACAGCAGACAAATAAACACACAAATAAATATATGTTTGCAAACCACACCATGGACTCTGCAGGAAGACACTATAAAAGGGATTAAAAGGGGAAACTAATGTGGATTTGCAATCTGGTTTCATGTTCTACGTTTCCCCTGAGAACAGAGAGAAAAGAAAAGGCTTCCATTTTAACAGAAAGATTTAGATTTGGGATTTCTGTGTATGAAAGAGAAGTAGAGTGCGTTCTACTATGTCTTTTGAGGAGGGCTGATAGGCAAAGATGTGTTCCTTTATTAATCCTTTTACTACAGCTCGTTTTCACTCTGCATCTCCAGGCTGGGGGAGGGGCCGTGATGCCACTCTGGTACCGGGGTTCTTGTCTTGTCTTGTCTCAAGAAAATGGAAAAACAAGCTATGTATCCCCACCATTTATAGGAATCTCGAACTAGGATACATAAAAGGAGAGATTAATTTACATGCAGCAACATAGAAATCGAAACGGCAGCCTTGTCTGCTGACAGGAAAACTTTGCCTAATGTCACTTATTCCAAACAAAATGCCTTTTGTGAACTCCCCAACACACTTATTAAATATATATCTGTGTTTTGAGAAAGCCTGGGAAGTGGTTTTATAATTACAGCTCAGAGTTAACATGGTTCTCCCCCACATACTCAGTTCCAGTTTTCAGATTCCCACTGCTTCTGATGGTTCCTCTGTGGCCATCCTCACCGCATCTCTGACTTCTTGATAATTGTCTTTCAAACCTGGCAATTATCAGCCAAACCTTCACCACCACCAGAGTGGTCAGAACCTCTGACCTTAAAGGCTTGCAAGGACTCAGCATTAAAGAGTCTCTGGTCCCTTTTGCTGGACTGCTGATGGCTGTGTCCCCCACACGAGGATTGTGCAAACCAAATTCCAAAAAAATGTTCTCCCCCAAGCTATGCCCAGCATGTATTTATTTAGAAGTTACATAATGTATCTTGTCCTCCATATTTCCTTTTCTTTTCTTCCCTGTCTTCTATCAAACTCATTGTTTATTTTACTCATTCTGTCCTTCAAGGCACTTTTCTCCCTGTTTCGAAGCATTTCACATACTTTTTCAGTGTTCGGGTTTGGACTGCCCTTCACTGCCTCCCATGCCTGTGCTGTGTGTCAATTCTCAGTGTTATTGCCTCCCTGATTTTACTGGGAGGCAGTTTGGCGTAGTAGTTAAGGGATGGACTTTGGAGGTCAACCGCCTTGGCTGGACACTCATTTACTGCCCTGAAACCTTAGACAAGCTATTTACTTTTTTGAGCCACAGTGTTCTCATCTGTAAAATGGGACATAATAATAGTACCTACCTCACAAGGTCATTGTGAAGATTCACGAAGTTAAAATTTATAAAGTGCCTAGAACAATATCTGACACATAGTAAATGCTCCATTGCTGTTGGCTACCATTAGTGTAATAACCACGTACTTCACAGAAGGGGCACCCTTGTTAGGAAAGCTCTATCTGAGTCACGCTACCTGGCTTTGAATCTTAGCATCATCAGGCCTTGCTGTGTGATGCTGGGTAAGTTATTTTACCTCTCTGAGCCTCTGTTTCCTCCTCTGAAAATATAGATACTAACATACCTTCTTCATAGAGTATTTGTGAGGCTCCAATGAGATAATGAACATAACACGCATAGCATCAGACAGACATACCGTGAAAATTAAAAAAAAAAAAAGAAGACTTGAATGGAAATTCTAAAGCTGAAAAATAAAATTACTAAAATTAAAAATTCAAATGGGTTTAACAGAAAATTAGATCCAGCAGAAGAGAGGATTTCTGAACTGTAATGTCAGTCACCAGAAAATATCCAGACTGCAGGATAATTAGAAAGAACAAGAGAATGTACAGAAAAAGAGCTTCACAGGCACATGGGACGGACGCAACAGAGACAAAAGTTCTAATGTGCATGTATTTGGAGTTCCCAGTTTAAGGAGAAAGAAGATAAAATATATGTAATATTTGAATATTTGTGAATTACTGACATTTAAATATGTATAAATTTCCAAAACTGATGAAAGGCATCAAACCACTTAAAGAAGCCCCAGAAATTCCAAAAAAGTTAAAATCAAAGAAATCCCTAACTAAGCATTGGAGTAAAACTGCCGAAAATCCAAGACAAAGAGAAAGGCTCGAAGGCCAGAGAAAAGAGATGCATTGCCTACAAAGAAGCAACAATTACATTTTGTCAGATTTTTCATCAGAAATTGTAGAAGCCAGAAATTGGGTCTTTAAAATAAACCACCAAATTAAAATTCCATAATGAGGAAAAAAATTGTCCAAATAGAAGGAAAAACAAGGGAAGCGGCTGTGGCTCAGTCAGTGGGGCTCCCGTTTACCATATGGGAGGCCCCAGGTTCGGTTCCCGGGGCCTCCTGGTGGGGGCGGGCCTGCCCGCACGCCGTGGTTGGTTGACCCGGCGAGTGCAAGCAGCAAGGGGGGGATGAATGAATAAATAAATAAAATCTTAAAAAAAAAAAAAAAAGAAGGAAAAACAAAATTTTATTTTATTTTTTTCAAGAACACTACATATTTTTATTCATTCACTATATTACATTCCTATTATTTTATTGCTTGGACTATCCAATAAAGAATGTTGACTTTAACACAAGTATGAAATAATAAAATTTAAAGTTAAATAGTACCTTATTTGCACAAATCTAATGTCAAGGATTATTGTGTGGAAGGTTTTTAATCTCTCTGGACCTCAGTTTTCTCATGCATAAAAGAGACTAATGTTGTTTTCCTAAACAATGACATCATAAAATACCTGTATATGCATTTTGGAAAGGTTTAAGAAAAAGAAAAAGATGAATATAAACTTTTTAAAATTAATTTTTAAATTATTTTTAAAAGAGTTTTAGATTACATAAATGTTACATAAAAAAATATAGGGGATTCCCATATGCCCCACTCCCTTTCCCTCCCACAGTTTCCCACATTAACCTTCATTAGTGTGGTACATTTGTTACAATGGATGAACACATACTGAAGCATTGCTACTAACTGTGGACTATAGTTTACATTATAGTTTACACTCTGTCACACACAATTTTGTAGTTTATGACAAAATATATAATGGACTGTATCTGTCATTGCAATGTCATTCAGGACAATTCCCAAGTCCTGAAAATGCCTCCATATTACACCTATTCTTTCCTCTCCCTCCCCTCAGAAACTCTAGTCGCCCCTGCCTTTATATCAACGATAAAAGTTCTTCCATTGCTAGAGTAATAATAAGTCTATATTAGAATAATTATAAGTTTACTTTAATCTATTGTTTATTCCTCATTCTTGAGGATTTGGGATGGTGATGCCCATTCGGCTTCTAAATGAGAGGGGGCTTAGGTCCCATGGAGCAGATGGCTGGAACTATCTTGCTTGCAGTTGCAGACACTCTCAGTTCCTTGGGATGGGCGTTGTCCATCATCATCTCCTTGTTAGTTGTTCTGGGTGAGTCCAAAGAACTGGAGAGTAAATGTTGCAACTCTGCTGAGATTCAGGGTCCAAGTGACGGACCAAAGATTTAAGTCTCTGGGACATATTTTTATCAAGTAGAATGCTAATTATAGGTCCAAATAAAAGGGGCAGTAAAGCCACGTGTAGGGAGCCTATTAATAAGTCTAACTCTGTTATACTGGGGAGCATAAATTCCAAAGTAAGGGCCACTGACAGGGTACCAAATTCCTGAGCTGTCTGCCCTGCTTATAGTTTCTGGATGTCTCTAGAGCCCTCAGGAGCCCTGCTATTTGAGGTACTGTTTACTGTGGCAGTCAATGAGATCCTGCTGAGACTTGCATAAGCGTAATCTCTGGAACGACCTTCCGACTTATAAAGTTGTTTTCTGACAAAAAAAAATAACAAAACAAAACACAGAATTTGTCACCAGCATAACCACACCAAAAACAAACAAGCAAACAAACAACAACAAAAAAAACAAAAGAATTCTCAGGCAAAAATAAAACGATCTCAGCTAGAAAACTCAAGAAGGAATGAAGAGTAACTACAAATAATAAAATTGAAGAACTTAAATTATAAGATATGAAGATTTATTTTAAAGCCACACTAATTCAAATAGTCTAGTAATTACATAAGAATAGACAAATAGTCCAATGGAAAAGAACAAAAAGCCTAGGAACTGAATAGAAAAATCAAACCCATACATATCTCTTGACATATGGCACAGATGCTACTATAATACAGCAGAGAATAATGATCATTTCATTAATGGTTCTGTGTAAATTTAATATCCACATTTTAAAAGATGAATCTTAATATTACACGGAAGATAAAATTTTTACTAAAAAGGATAAAAATTTACCTTGATAGCTCATGAAAAAATATTCAAATTTTCAACAAACATGAAAAAGTGCTTAATGCCATTAGGTTTTAGAGAAATACAAACTAAGCTACAAGGAGATTCTACTGTATATCTTACAGAATGGCTAAAACTAAAACTAAACCTGACAATACCGAGTCTAGATGGGATGAGAGGCAGCCGGAATCTCAGACACTGTTGATGGAACTATAACTGGTGTAGCTATCTTGAGAATCTATTGTAGTATTCACTACAGCAGAACATATACATATTCCATGATCTAGGAATTCCACTCTGTGAAAATTTGAAGTTCTTTTATGAATCTCAAAAAAAAAAAAAGATTATGTTCTTGAACTAATCCATTCCTGTGGGTGTGAGACCTTTTTGACTGGACCACGTCAGTGAGGCCTGACTCAGGTTGAATCTCCACCCTCCGCTGGGTCTTATATAACCAAAGACACAGAAAGAGACACACAGAGAAAGGAAGCTGCCTTTTTTGTTGTTGTTATCAATTTATTGCCTCTCCACTCTGAATATTCTCTTTTGTATATGCTCTATGGTAGACCATGGAATTCCTTTAAGCATTTCTCCTTTAGAATGAGCATGCCATTAACCTTTCTCGGCAGAGGGTGCAGGAAGAAGAGGTTTCTGGTGGTTTCTGGCACAGGGAGGGGAAGGGGTTGCCTGTGTGTGAGGACATCCAGGGGAGCCGGCCCTAGCCTCTGGCCCTTGCCTTTGGCCTATTTCTGCCATTTTGCATCAGCAATCTTGTGGCAAACTAAGACACACTCTTAGGTATGTACCCAAGAGAAATGCAAAGTATATATGTGTGTGTGTGTGTGTGTGTATGCCATGCATAAGAATGCTCATAGAAGTATTACTTTTAATAGTAAAAAGCAAAAATCAATTGTCCATCAACTGTAGAATGGATAAAGAAATTGTGGTATTTATCAATAAATGTAAATGAACTACTGCTACCTGAAGCAACAAGAATGACTCTCAAAAACATAATGATAAGAGAAAAAAAAGCCAGCAGCAAAAGACTACATACTACATGCTTCCAAATACATAAAGAACAGACAAATTAACCTATAGTAATAGAAATTAGAATATTGACTGCCTTAGTAAGGTAATTAATTAATTGAGGAGCACAAGGCTTTTGGAAGACTGGAAATACTCTCTTTCTTGCTTTGAGTGGCTATTATAAGTGGTATGTTCTCTTTTTAAAAATTCACGAATCTGTGCTCTTATGATTTGTATACTTTTTTGTGTCTATTATAGTTTAGAGATTATGCTTACAAAAATAATGCATGTGTAAAAGTTATCCATGGTGTGGAATAAATGAACCTAGCAACTTAAAACAGCACACATTTCTTACCTAAAGGTTTCTAGGGGTCAGGTATCTGGGAGTGGCTTAGCTGGGTCCTCTGGGTCTTTCACAGGTAGCAGTCACCTCAACGCTCAACTAGGAAGAAGCTGCTTCCTAGCTCATTCTTGTGGTTGTTGGCAGAATTCACTTCATTGCAGACTTTGGACTGAAGCCTTAGTCCTGATGAGCTGTTAGTCAGAGACCTCCCTCTGTTCTTTGCCATGTAGTCTTAGCCATAGAGTCTCAAAACATGGCAACAGAATGTGCCCACAAGAGAGAGTGCTGGAAAGATGGAAGTCATGGTCTCTTGTCAGCTAATTGTAGAAGTGACATTCCATCACGTTTGCTGTGTTCTTTTCATTAGAAGCAAGTTGTCAAATCCAGCCCACACACAGGGGAGGGTATTACACAAAGGCTTGATTACTAGGAGACAAGAATCATCAGGAGCCACTTTATAAGACTGCCTATCATAGCACGTTGTAAATTGGAACAAAGAACAACAACACAATATATACAAATATTTATGAGTTGATAACCCTTCTTTATGTATTTCCCATTTCATAGGATAATGTCAATCAGACAGAATTTTTGCGTTAAATGCAAAAGTCTCTATTTCTTTTACTTGTTGTGCAGACGGAGTGACTGTGGCTTTTAATTGACCACTGGTCTTCTCCCAAAAGAAATTAAATTAAATTATATAGAGAAAATAACTGTCCCACATAAAGAAAAGGCAGAATATTTTGTTTTAATGGATTTTGAAGAGATTGCCCCAGTAACAAATGTTTTTAGTTATCCCACCACCCACTTGAAAAGCAATTGGCATTAGGGGGAAGAATAATGTTGTCTGCCTATTGTAGGAAGCCTCATTTTATTGGAATGCAAGCATTACTGAGAAATAGGGAAGAAGAGAAAGAAAACGGGAAAATGGCCATGGACAAATGCTTTTAATGGAAATGGTATGATGGCTCCATACCCTCTTCTTTATGGTTTTAAGTCAATGATCCCCAGAGAGTAAATCTGAAGCTGCAATGAAAAGAGTCCATTTGAGGAAGTCTGGTATGTAAGTTCCCCCCTTCTGTGATGCCCCAGTGAGAGGGAATGTTTCCATTGTGTGTGGGTTTTTGATATGTAGCTTTGAAAAGAATACTAATTCCTTCCATGAAAAGGTTGAATATTGTGCCCTTTGTAGAGTAAAGAGAGTTGTTGTTTTTGAGTTAGACTGAAATCCCACTCAAAGCTCCCACTTATTCATAATCTGCCATTGACTCAGGAGGCACCTAAATGTTCCCTTCCTTTTATTTATTTATTTTTATTTTTCTGCAGATGACATGATCCTTCTATTCTTTAATGAGAACAGAAATATCAGACTGAAAGGGGGAAATCATGGAAATGCAGGTAAAATTTTTTTTTAAGTTTGAGAACAAATGAGGCATGTTTCTCATCTCACTAGACTAAAGACATGATACACTGAAATTGCAGATGTTAGAGATTGGAGTCTGCAAAGACTATTACATGCTAAACCTCTCATTCCAAGTACTAAAAATCCAGTGGCTATTATAGCATCATGTTAACACACAGAAATCCATTTAATTGGAAATTCCTAATAAATTGGATGGTTTGGTGCTCAGCATTGCTAGGAAAATAGTAAAAAGAAAATGAGAGTTAGATTTTGTTTAAAAAGCATGATGCAGTTGTGAGAAGATGGTGCAGTAGGAAGAACTAAGAGTCAGTCCCTCCACCAGAACAATTATTAAACAAATAAGAATCGACTAAATCTACTATTCTGTCTGAATCGAATATTTTAAAACTCTGGGGTCTAGTGGAACATTCTGCAGCATCCAGGGAAGAGTGGGAGGAAGAGGTTGGTAGATTGCAGTAAGGACCAAATTTCATTCTTACATCCCCCAGCCTCATGGCAGGAAGCAGTGAGGTCTTCAAACTTGGCTCATGGTGCAGTTTGCTGGTGCCATTATGGAATATAAAGACCTAGTTACCCAAGATCTGGGGTTTGTGTGGTCCAATCACTTATCACTGCTTTGATCAGCTACTTCAGATTGCTGGGGTCCCTGCTCTGAGGGCTGTTGTTGTTCCAACCCACATCACACAAAAGCAACAGAGGAATCTTAAAGATAGTACTCTTCCTCAAAACTACAGAAAATAGTTAAAGGGCTGAATTTACGGGGCAAGTGCCAAATCAAGAAAACACAGCTTTGAAGAGACATAGAAGCTCCTGGCACCCCGTTGGCCCTACCTTTACTCCCTCCCACGGAACTCCTTTTATGGGTCCCTGGCTGGGAAAGACTGACCTAGGAAACTCCTCTCTGGCTCACTGCCTCTCCAAGAATTTGTTTTCCAGGCAAAAGCAACTCGGGACAACTAAAGGGTATAAGAACAATTGAGTTGGGTGGCCTGGGGCAAAGGTTTACCTGTTTTAAGTCCTGTGTGGAACATCCAGAAGAAGGAGAAGATAGGTTTACTAGGAAGTAGAGGGGTCATTCAAAGTCCTATAACAGGAGAACTCTTAAGGCCACTAGCAAGCAAAACATAGGACAAGAACCAGGCTCAGAAAAGACAGGAAGGACCTTGTACTTTGTATTCACCTCGTGCTTACCTACTTGATAGAGGGCTGAATTCTGAAAAACACCAGCCAAAGCAAAGCCAAATTGCAAACACCATGAAAGATGTTTTTATATTGATTTGTTTGGTTTTGTTAGCTCCTGGCACCAAGAAAATCTTTGTCATACCACTAGATAGATACAAACTCAAAAAACAGACAGCTCAGGGACTAAATTCCAGAGTTAAAATTAAAATGTACAGTGTGAAACAAAAGATTACAAGACAAACAAAGAAACAGGGAATAATGGCCCAGCCAAAGAAAAAGGATAAAGATCCAGAAAACGTCAAGGAAGAAGACCAGACTGTGGATATACCACACAAAGACTTAAAAAAAAATTATCTTCAATATGCTCAAGGAAAGAAAGAAAATACAGAAAAAGAACTAAAAGATATCAGGAAAATAATGAATGGATAATTGTATTAGTCAGCCAAAGGGGTCTAATGTAAAATACCAAAAATGGGTTGGTCTTTATAAAGGGTATTTATTTGGGGTAGAAGTCCACAGAGACCAGGCCATAAAGCGTTAAGTTTCTTCTCTCACCACAGTCCATTGCCACGTGTTAGAGCAAGACAGCTGCCGGCATTTGCCACGGTTCAGGCTTCTGGGGTTCCTCTCTTCCCGGGGCTGTGTTTCTCTCCGGGCTTAGCTCCTGTTTCCTCCACAAGGTCAGCTGTAGACGATCAGGCAAACGGCTTGCTTCTCTTCTTCTGGGGCCTTCTTTCCAACATTTAAAACTTTTTCTCAAAAGACTGCTTCAACTGTCCTTTGCCTTGCCTTTTATATTCGATTCCCCACCCACCAAAGGGTGGGGCTCAATGCCCTAATCCTAACCTAATCATGCCCAGATTAACAGATCAGTTTACAAGCATGATTCAATTATATTTTTAGAATTCATAATTACATCAAACTGCCACAATAATCAAAGAATTTCAATAAAGAGTTAGAAATTTTAAAAAGGAACCAAACAGAGCTACTGGAGTTGAAGAGCACACTAACTGACATGAAAAATTCCCAGGAGGAGTTCAACAACTGATTGAATCTAGCAGAAGAAAGAATCAGTGAAGTCAAAGACAAGTCAATTAAATTGAATCAGGCTAAGGAGGAAAAAGAAAAAAGAATTTGAAAAAAAACTGAAGACAGCCTAAGGGACCTCTGGAATACCATCAAGCATACCAATATAGGCATTATCAATTCCCAGAAAGAGAAGAGATAGAGAAATGGACAGAAGAGATATTCAAAGAAATAATGATAGAAACTTCCCAAACTTAGCAAAAGATATGAATATGCACATCCAAGAGGCCCAATGAATATCCAACAAGATAAACTTGAAGAGAAATATGCCCAGACACATAGTAGTCAAACTGTCTAATCTAAAGGACAAGGAGAGAGTTCTGAAAGCTGCAAGAGAAGGCAACATATTATGTATAAGGAAGCCCCAACTAGATTAAGTGCCAATTTCTCATCAGTAACAATGAAGGCAAGAAGACAGTGGGATGAAATATTTAAAATGCAGAGAGACAATAGTTGCCAACCAAGAATTTTAATCCAGTGAGATTTTCTTTCAGAAATGAGGGAGAGATAAATACATTCCAAGATAAACAAAAGCTAAGGGACTTCATTACCACTAGACCTGCCCTTGAAACAATGATAAAGGGAGTTCTACAGACTGAAAGGAAAGGACACTAGACAGTGAATCAAAGTGGTATAGAAGTAACCATATGAGTAAAGGTAACCGTATGAGTAAAAGCCAGGACTACTGTGTTGTATTTTTGGTATGTAACTCTATTTCTTACTTCTTACATGTGCTCAAATGCAAATGCACAAAAAGTAATGATAAATCTATAGTGTTGAACATACAATGTACAAAAATATAATTTGTAACAAGTAAAGGGGAAAAGGGTATAGGAACAGTATATGTGTATACTATCAAAGTCAAGTTGGTACCAAATGAAAAAATGATTGTTATAAATTTTGACTCCACAAGAAAACATTTGAGAAATGTATCCAGAAAGAAGTGAGAACAGACTCAATATGGTACAATACTAAAAAAAAAAAAAAATCAAATGAATATAAAAGTAGTCATTAACATAAGAATTGAGGGTCAAAAAGGGTATAAGACTTACAATGTCTAAATAGCAAAATGGGAAAAGAAAGTCCTGCATTATCTATAGTTACTTTAAATGTAAATGGGTTAAACTTTCCAGTGAAAAGGCAGAGATTGGCAGAAAGGATTAAAAAAAAACCATGACCCAACTATTTGCTGTTTATAAAAGACTGAAAAATCAAACATAAGTATGTGGAAAGTGAAATGATGTAAATATATATATATATACACAATCCAAGTAGTAATCAAAACAGAGCTGGAGTAGCTATACTGATATCAGATAAAATAGACTTTAAATAAAACATTCTTGCAAGGATCAAAGATCATCATATACTGATAAAGGTGTCAATACAACAAGAGGATGTAACAATTATAAATATATATCCACTTAACAGCAGAGCTCAAAAACATGAAGCAAATATTGATAGATTTGAAAGAAGAAATAAATGGTTCTACATTAATAGTAGAGGAATTTAATACAATACTTTCAATAAGGGATTGAACATCTAGACAAAAGATCAACAAGGAAATAGAAGACTTGAACAGTACTATAAATCAACTAGACCTACAGACATATATAGAAAAATCCTCCCAACAGCAGCAGATTACGCATTCTTCTTTAGAGCCCATGGATCATTCTCCAGGATAGACCATATGTTAGGTCACAAAGCAAGTTTCAATAACTTCAAAAATATTGAAATCATGCAATGTGACTTCTCCAACCAAATGGAATGAAGCCAGAAATCAATAACAGAGGGAGAAATGGGAAAGTTACAATCATGTGGAAATTACACAAAGCACTCTTAAACAACCTATGGGTGGAAGAAGAAATCACAAGGAAAAATAGAACATATCTTGAGATGAATGAAAATGAAAGCACAACTTACCAAAACTTATCTCAAATCAGAAACCTAAGCTCAAAGCTAGAGGTTCTAGAAAAAGAAAAGTAAACTAAGTAAAAAGCAAGCAGAAGAAAGGAAATAAGTATTAGAGTGGAGATAAATGAAATATAGAATTAAAAAAACAATAGAGACAATCAACAAACACAAAAATTAGCTCTTTGAAAAGATTGATAAAATTGACAAACCTTTAGCTAGAATGACAAATTAAAAAAGAGGACACAATTAACTAAAATTAGAAATGAAAAGGGGGACACTACCACCAACTCCACAGAAATAAAAAGGATTATAAGAGGATTCTATGAACCACTATATGCCAACAAATTAGATAACCTAGATGAAGTGAACAAGTTCCTTGAAATACACAAACTACTTACACTGACTTAAGAAGAAATAGAATATTTCAAAAACCAATAAGTAGTAAAGAGATTGAATCAGTAATCAAAAAACATTCTAACAAAGAAAAGCCCAGGACCAAATGGCTTCACAGTGGAGTTTTACAAAACATTCCAAGAAGAATTAGCACCAATTCTGTTCAAAGGCTTCCAAAAATTTGAAAAGGCAGGGAACATTCCCTACCTAAGTATATAAGACCTTCATTACCTTCATACAAAAGCCAGGTAAAGACACCACAAGAAAAGAAAATAACAGACCAATACCCCTTATGCATGTAGATGCAAACATCCTCAATAGAATATCAGCAAATCAAATCCAACAGTATATTAAATGAATTATATACCATGTTCAAGTGGGGTTTATCCCAAATATGTAAGAGTAGTTCAACATAAGAAAATCAATTAATATAAAACATACATTAACAGAACAAAGAGAAAAAAACTCATAACCATCTCCACTGATGGAGAAAAGGTATTTGTCATCAGCCAACATCCCTTCTTAATATAAACACTTAGAAAACTAAGAATAGAAATAAACTTCCTGAACATGATAAAGGGCATATATGAAAAACCCATTACTAACATCATACTTAATGTTGAAAGACTGAAAGCCTTCCCTCTAAGATCAGGAACAAGACAAGGATGCTCACTGTTACCACTGTTATTCAACATTGTACTGGAAGTTCTAGCCAGAGCAATTAGGCAAGAAAAAGAAATGAAAGGCATCCAAATTGGAAAGGAAGAAGAAAAACTTCACCTGTGAAGTAGATGACATAATACTATATACAGAAAATCCTGAAAAAATCCACCACGGAGCTCCTAGAGCTAATAACAAAATTAAGTAAAATGATAAAATGATGGGGCACAAGATAAACATGCAAAATCAGTAGTGTTTCCATATACCAGTAATGAACAATCTGAAGAGGAAATCAAGAAAAAATTCAATTTCCAATAGCAATTAAAGAATCAAATATCTAGGAAGAAATCTAATCAAGAATGTAAAAGACTAGTACACAGAAAACTACAAAACATTACTAAAAGAAATCAAAGAAGATCTAAATAAATGGGAAGACATTCAAAGGTCATGGATTGGAAAACTAAATCTTGTGAAAATGTCAATTCTACCCAAAGCAATTGGCAGATTCAATGCAATCACAACCAAAATTCTGACAACCTTCTTTACAGAAATGGAAAATCCAATCATCAAATTTATATGCAAAGGTAAGGGCTCCTGAATAACTAAAACCATCTTGAAAAAGAATGAAATTGGAGAACTCATACTTGCTGATCTTAAAACTTACTACAAAGTCACAGTAATCAAAACAGCATGGTACTGGTACAAGGACAGACACATAGATAAATGGAATCAAGATGAGATTTCAGATATTAACTAACACATTTATGGCCAATTGATTTTTTATAAGGATACCAAGTTCATTCAATGGGGAAAGAATGGTCTCTTCAACAAATGATGCTAAGAAAACTAGATGTCTATATGCAAAAAATGGAGGTGGATCCCTACCTCACACCATATATAAAATAATCAACTCAGAATGGATCAAAAAGCTAAATATAAGAACCAGAACTATAAAACTAGTCAAAAACATAAAGAAACATTTTCAAGACCTTGGGTTAGGCAATGCTTTCTTATACTTCACATCCAAAGCCCAAGCTTCAAAAGAAAAATAAACAGGACCTCATCAAAATAAAAAGTTTTGTGTATCAAAGGACTTTATTATGAAAGTAAAATGACAAACTATACAATAGCAGAAATATTTGGAAGCCCCATATCTGAGAAGGTTTTTATATTCAAAATATATAAAGAAATCCTACAACTCAACAAGAAAAAGACAAATGACCTAATTAAAAAATGGGCAAAAGTCTTGAATAGACTTCTCTCCAAGGAAGATATACAAATGGCCAAAAAGCACATGGAAAAATCCTCATAATCAGTAGCCACTAGGTAAATGCAAATCAAAACCACAATGAGATACCACTTCTCACCTACTAGAATGACTTCTATTAAGAAAAAAATAAAACAGAAAATTATAAGGGTAGGAGCATATGTGGAGAAGTAGGAACACTCATTCATGGTTAGTAGGGTTGTAAAATAGTGCAAACATTGTGGAAGACAGTTTGCTAGTTCCTCAAAATGTTAAATGTAGAATTACCATATGGCCTGGAAATCCCACTTCTAGGTATATACCTAAATGAATTGAAAGCAGGGATTCAAACAGAAATTTACACACTAATATTCATATTGATATTATTTATAGTTATCAAAAGATGGAAGCGACCCAAGTGGCCATCAACCAATGAATGGATAAACCAAATGTGGTATATGCATATAATTGAATATTATTCAGCCCTAAAAAGGAATGAAGTTCTGATACATGCAGCAACACGGATGAACTCTTGACATCATGGTGAATGAAATAAACCAGATACAAAAGGACAAATATTGTACGATCTCACTGATATGAAATAATTATAATAAGTAAATTCATAAAGCCAGAAAGTAGAATACAGGTTACCAAGGAATAGGGAATGGAGAGTTTATGCTTAAATTGAACAGAGTTTCTATTTGGGATGATGAAAAAAAATTGGTAATGGATGGTGGTGATGGTAGCACATCGTGAACATAATTAACAGCACTGAATTATATATTTGAATGTGGTTGAAAGAAAAAATGTTAGGCTGTACATGTTACTAAAATAAAATTTTAAAAATATCCATAGGCCTCTGCACACAAATAGTGAACCCTAAAATATTGTTAATAGAACAATTATGAAAATTTTCTTTCATCAGTTGTAACAAATGTGCACGTTGATGCAAGGTGTTAATAAGTTGATATATGTGAATTCTGTATTTATGCATGATTTTTCAGAAAACCTACAACTTCTCTAATAATTAAACAACAACAACAACAAAGCACGTTGCAAGCCACTTTCCAGGTAAAGGGCTCTGTGGTTTTGTGCTTTTCAAAGGTGCTAGTGTGGTTCAAATGGTTGGGGTCCATCTGTTACATGGAGGGACCTGGTTCGATCCCCGGGACCTCCTGATAAAATTAAAAAATATGTAGAAGGTGCGTGTGCCACCAGGTCCCCTTGCCAGCGTGCCAGACCCCGCTGAGCCATGCAGCAAGAAGATGACGTAACAGGAGAGAGACACAGAGGAAAGCCAAAGGCAAGATGCACTGAAAAACCAGGAACTGAGGTGGCGCAGGTGGCAGAATGCCTCTCTCCCACATCAGAGGTCCCAAGGATGGAATCCCGGTGAAGACTGGAGGAGAATGATGAGAAAAGAAGGCAGGAAACAGACACAGAGAATCGCCCAGCGAATGGACACAAAGCAGCAAAAGTTGGGGGGGGGGTAAATGAATAAAGTAAACAAATAAAATAAATCTTTAAAAAAAAAAAAAAAGGTGCTAAAAGATCAGTGTCACCCAGGAAGCTTTTTCAGACTTCGCTATCTAGGACCTCATCCAAATCTACTACATCAGAGTGGCTGGTCATGTGAGGAGTGTGGACCAAAAGTTTTTTGGTAGGGAGTACAAAAATACTTTTACTAAGATTATATTTACCCATGCAAAGTAAAGTGAGATTTCCAGATTATAGTGATAATCTGGGTTCAGAAACTTCTACCTGAGAAGCCCAATAATTGAAGTGAAGTGGAAAACTTCAATGGTATGCAACAATTGCCTGAATCCTTCCATTCATGTTATGCACATGGGGTCCAGAGAAAATAAGGCCTTATTCATTTCCAACCATTTGCTGAGAATTTTCTCAGAAATATTTCTATGTCACTGAATGATATTTTGTTATGTTCCTTAAAAGATCCCTGTTTGCCTCTTCTTGTAAAATATATGTTAGTGTTTGAACTGTCTATTGAAGGGAACAATTAAACCCTCCTTAATTGCATTTCCATACAGTTGTCATTTCCAAGTCTCCCATTTTCCAAATGAAAACAATCTGCCCCTCTCAGTTTTCCTCATGTGCCAGGAAATTGGAAACAGGGATAATTTTGACTTTCCCAGAAACATTTTCTTTTCTGCCTTTAGATGTCAATCCCCAGTCCTGGCAATGAGAATCTTTTGCTGCATGGGCTTGTGTCTGTAACTGCTGGGCTGGAGGAGACTCCCTTCTTTCTTTTCTCTTTCTCAGGGGAGGGAGCCACAAATACTCTGGGAAACCCATCCAGGAAGTTCTCCTTAACACCCATCAGGAAGATCTTCCCTCTATCTAACCTAGCTCTCAGCTGCTTAATGAAAGCCCATCTCTTCTAGTTCAGCCAAACAAAGCTCATTCTCAAGGAATGCACTCCAATAATTTAAAGATATGAAAGCAGTACTGTTCCTGTTGATAAATAAACTTTCTAAAAGTCACCAGTCATGTTCATTCACTAACCAGCAGAATGTTTTTTTTTCAATCATTCTCACCAAAGTTGTGTTCTGCCTCACCGTTACTCAAAACACAGAGCAATTTATCTACGTTTCAAGCACTGACATGGGAGATAACTTCCCCATCAAGGACACCTTACAAATCCCAGATCAGATTCTCTTGAGCCCAGCAGCTGCACCAACCTTGGAGTTATTGGCTACTTTGGTGCAGAAACCCAGCTAGGAGAAACAGACAGAAGGATTAGGCAATAGGCTCCATTCCCTGCAAGCATTTTAATGAGGGAGCATGGGCTGGTGTAATGGGAAATGGCTAAAGAATTGGAGGTTCCTCAGATGCATTTGGATTCCTCACTTGCCACTTTCTTGCTGTGTGACCAAGGGAAGCAACTTTATTTCTCTACACCTTGTTTTCCTTGTTTGTAAAGTGGGATGATATATCCAACTGCTTCGCAGAGATGTTGTGAGGATACAATTAGATAATAAATATGAACTTGCCTTGTAATCTGCCAGGGGTTTGAAGTGAGTTGCTACAGGGCATCGTGGGAACACAGGCCTAGGCATAACCAAAACTTTCTGCAAATGATCACTTTATTACTTACACAGCACAAAGCGTCCAAAGAGCAGGAGAGGAGATCTCATCATGGACAATCACCCGAGGAGGCTAACTGTCAGGTCAGGGTCGGTGGATGGCAGCTACACATGTCTCATGGGAGAGATAAGTCTGTGCTGTCTGAGTGTTGAGTATTTATCCACTCCAGGGGGAGGGTCCTTGCCACTGAGAGTTCCTGCCCTGATAAGCATCGAGGGCTGCTTGTTCCGTTTCTGTGTTCAAGGTATGGTAGGATCTTTTCATCAGACCTTACATCTCCCCCTGGAATGTGGAATGGAAACAAACTGAAACATCTATGTACAATAGAAAAATAGGTGGGAGGGGGGTGGGGCTGAGGGGGTGTAAGTGAGGGCTGGGAGATAAGTTTATGGAGCTTTAATCAGCACCTGTTTCATCTCCAACCAATGCTATTGCAGGTTGTTTCATATCATATATCTATTTTTTCCATATATTCCTAGCAAACTTTTCATGCCTAGAATCATGGATTGCATGATAGGATGGGGCCTTGGAGATGTGGAAGTAAAAATGATCTACAACTTTACTGGATAGTTCTTAATTTTTTTAACTCTTCAATATGTTCTCATTAAGAGTCTGTCCTTTATTAATGGTATCCATTCAACAAATATCTATGGAATAGTCAGGATGTGCCAGGGACTATCCTAGTTCATGAAGTTCATGGGAAGGGCCAGTGATTAAACACACACATACATACATATAAGATGTGGCACATGCTGATAAATGCAAATAAGGAAGACATATATGTAGTATTTGAGCAGATTCCTGAAGAAAATGAGTGAGAAAGCCACAGGGCCATCAGGCAGAAGAGTGTTTAAAGCAGAGGGTATGGAAAAAGCAAGTATCTGAGGCATGCTCATGCTTGGAGTGTTTGAGGAATGGTGAGGATGTGTGAGGCTGAAGCACAGTGCTTAGGTGGGGAGTAGGAAGCAGGAAAGACAGAGAAGTAGCTGGGGCCAGATTGTGTAAGACCAAAGAGAACTTTGTAAGGACTTTGGTTTGTACCCTGATGAGATGAGAAGACACTGGATGATTTTGAGCAGTAGAGTGGCATGATCTGATTCAAATTGTTGAATGTTTTATCAGGGCAAAAGTGGATCTGGGGGATTAGTTAGGAGTCAATATAGTAACTCAGGTGTATCAGTTAGGATTCTCCAGAGAAATAGAACCAACAGGAGATTAGATAGGTAGGTAGGTAGGTAGGTAGATAGATAGATAGATAGATAGATAGATAGATAGATAGATAGATAG
>JAKSZT010053888.1:6561204-6582891 GCA_026826555.1 Tolypeutes matacus | reverse complement strand
TAGATAGATAGATAGATAGATAGATAGATAGATAGATAGATAGATAGATAGGAGTTATGTGGAAACTCTGTACTTTCTACAACTACTCTAAAACAAAAAGTCTATTTTTAAAAAGAGAGATCCTTTTTACAAGGAATTGGCTCATGCAACTGTGAGGGCTGGCATGCCCAATTCTGTAGAGCAGGCTGCAAGCTGGAAATTCCAGTAAAGGTGATGTTGAAGGCTTGAGTCTGAATTCTTAAGGGAAGCTGCCAGGCTGGAAATTCCAATAAGAGTTGATGTTGAAGTCTGGAGGCAGAAATACTTCTGACCTCTGGAACCCTCAGTCCTTGATGTTAAGACCTCTAACAGGTTGGATGAAGACCACCCATAAATAATGGAGGATAATCTCCTTTAATTAAGGTCAACTAATTTTAGATGCTAATTCCATCTACAAAATACCTCCATGGTGACAACTATGCCAGTATTTGACCAAGCAACAAATGGACACCTTAACCTAGCCAAGTTGACACATAAAATTAACCAACACACCAGGCAAGTAATGATAGTGGCTTAGAATGGGGTAGTGATGGAGGAGGTGTTGAGAAGTGATCAGGCTTTAGATGTTGTATTAGTCAGCCAAAGGGGTGCTAATGTGAAATACCAAAACTGGGTTGGTCTTTATAAAGGGTATTTATTTGGGGTAAAGATACCAGGCCATAAAACGTTAAGTTTCTTCTCTCACCAATGTTCATTGCCACGTGTTGGAGCAAGACAGCTGCCGGCGTTTGCCAGGGTTCAGACTTCTGGGTTCCTCTCTTCCCGGGGCTGCGTTTCTCTCCGGGCTTAGCTCCTGTTTCCTCCACAAGGTCAGCTGTAGACGATCAGGCAAAAGGCTTGCTTCTCTTCACCTGGGGTCTTCTTTCCAACATCAAAACTGCTTCTCAAAAGACTGCTTCAACTCTGTTCTTTGCCTTGCCTTTTATATTCGATTCCCCACCTACCAGGGGGTGGGGCTCAATGCCTTAATCATAACCTAATCATGCCCAGATTAACAGATCAGTTTACAAGCATGATCCAATTATATTTTTGGAATTCATAATTACATCAAAATGGCCAACTGTTACAGATGTCTTTAAAGGATTCAACAGGATTTGCTGACAGTCAGTATGCTGTGTGAGAGAAAGGGGGGAGGCAAGGATGAAGTCTTGGTGTTTAGCCTGAGAATTGAAGAGATGAATCTACAATTTACTAAGATGGGGAAAAGGTAGTAGGTCTCTAGGGTGGAGGGAATACTAAGAGTTCCATTTGGACATGTTGAGTGTGAGATGCCTATCAGTACCCAGCCTATGTAAAGGAGGCAGTCAGATATATAAGTCAAGAGTTCAGAAGAGGATCTGAGTTGGATACAGGAATAGGGGTCTTTGGCATTTTGACATCTTTAAGTGGTGGGAGCAGATGAGATCACCTGGGGGTGATGTAGCAGTTTGGCATTGTTTATGAATTTCAAAAATAGTTATTGGATTATGTTTGTAAACTGGTTTGTCAGAGGTATCACTTTTAATTGACTAAATAACGATTAAGCCTTGATTGAGCCACATCAGTAGGACGTTGCATCCCTGTCCCCTTGGTGGGTGGGGACTCACAGAGAAACCACACCCTAAAGAAGGGAGTTGGAGTTTTGAGCTGGAGCCTGGGAAGAGAACACACAGGAGAAGAACACAGAGGAATAGAGACAGCTCCCTTTAGAAAAGCCAACAGATTTCTAGTACTTTGCATCAGCACTCCTTTGGCTGACTAATACAGGTGAGTATAGGCAGAGAAGAGAAAATGCCTGAGCATTTTCTTCCCTCTTTTTTCAAATTTCATTTAGTTGTTAAACAAAATCCTTCACAAAACCTTTATCATGTATTTAGAGTTGAGACTCCTCTAACTGGTATAAGATTTTCACCATATTGGCACAACCCCAGGTCCCAACCTTATGTCTCCTGCTTCTTATTTGTTAAAGTATGTTCCACACAACTATCACTGACTACTCTCTGACTCATATCTTTCACTTTCCTGCCTGTGCCCTTTGCCTGTCTTGTTTTTCCACCATGACTGGTTACCCACATTTCTGCCTGTTAGAATAGCAGCATTCTCCCAAGGACCAGATAAAATCCTATCCCCATGCCTGGGTGATTCCTATCTTCCCACAGCCTAATCAGACCTCTTACTGGTGTTTTTGTTTTTGTTTTTAGCAACCATTGTCTTTGTACCTGTGGCAGATACTGCAGATTGGCTCACTTGGTATTCAACCCAACCTCTCTCTGGACTATCTTTGTGTCCTGAAGAGATTAGAATACTTAAAAATACAAATCCCAGACTCCTTTTTGGCTAGAGTTCCTACCTATGGTCTAGGTTCCCCTAAGTAAATGCCTGGGCTAATCAGAGACTTGGAAGGCAGAAGTGGCCCCTGTGCCGGAGCAGCTGTGCTGCTTCAGGGGTATTCCAGTCTCCTGAGGCAGTTGTGCAGAATCCCTAAGGCCATAGGCGCTGGAGTGGAGGACAGGGGCAGCCACAACAGTAGGTTTTCACTAAACAATTCTGGAGTCCTCTTGTAGCTCCCGCTTTATCAGCAATGCCTCTGCATCACAGCATTCTATTGGCTAAAGTGACACAAATGATTCCAGAGAGGAGGTCAAATATAAGCAAAGAGCCGAGCTGAGGCTATGATAGAGATGAAAGGCTGTATTCTGATTGTTGGCATGCCAGTTCATATCTTTTGCCAAATGAATATTTATACAGCTGAAGGAGTATGTTAGTTTCATATTCCTTCTACACAGGAGTCAGAGCCATTTTCTCAAGAGAAGGGTCCTAAATGGAATGCAGATGTTTTTGCAATATCTAAATGAGCACCCCCTAACCTCAGATCCTTCAATCCTCAAATGCCACTACTTTGGCTAACCTGGCAGGTTCCTTTCTGGCCAGGATTCTGTTTAGAATCTAGACTTTAGATGGTTATACTCCAGAATCAGGCTTGAACCATGCTGGGGTTTTGTAGTGTATGAATTCAATTTGTTATAAATACTGACTGTTTTAGTTTCATAGGATTCTTGAAGCAGATACCATGAAATGGGTTGGCTTAAACAATGGAAATTTATTAGTTTACAGTTTGAGGCTGAGAAAATGTCCAAATGAAGGCATCATCAAGGCAATGCTTTCTTCTTGAGGACTGGCTGCTGGCGATCCTCAGCCCCTCTGCCACATGGCAAGGCACATGGTGGTGTCTCCTGGTCTCTCTCTTCTCTTTCTGGGTTTTGTTGCTTTCAGCTTCTTGCTTCTATGGCTTTCTCTAACCCTCTCACCCCTCTCACAACAGAATGTATTCATTCTGTTTATAAAAGATCCCAGTAAGAGGATTAAGTCCATCCTGAATGAGGGCCACTCCTTAACTGAAGGAGCCTCATCAAAAGATCCTACTTACATGGGTTTACACCCACAGGAATGGATTAGATTTAAAAACGTGTTTTTTAGGGGTACATACAGCTTCAAGCCACCACACCGAGGTTTGGGGATGATCTGAAGGAGCTAGAATTAGTGTGAGGAGGCATTTTATCAGACAGTTTTTAATTCAGCCAGATTTCCCAGAGAGCTCAGGAACTGTGGTCCAAACCTGGGATCTCATCCATAAGCAGCAATTAGGTGGCTGAGACACAAACATCAAGTCAACTTGGATTTGCCCAATGGAAATGTGAGTCAGCATTCTCTGGAAGCATAACCAAGCCTGTGGGCCAAAGAATATATAGACAGAGAATCTAAGGTATTGACAAGCAACTTCAATCTTATGAAACAAAATAGTTACAAGCAAGTTGTTCTACTAATTAGGGGTCCCCAAAGACAGGGATGTAGCAATTATTAAAGTAATCCTTTCATAACTCACTCCATATTTTTGAGTATTTAATCTAACATGCATATAAAATTGAGAATTATGCTTGGACGAGAGATTCAGAGAAGGGGGGAGAGTGCTGGAAATGGATTTTTAGTTAATTGGACAAAAATAAGTTAGTATAATCTTAGAGTCACTCTCTTGTCCTTAACTCTCAAAGAGCAGGTCAAAGGGGATGAAAGCTGAAAAAACTGTAGAAGATAAAGCAAATGCTGGCTTTATTTCCCTTGAGAACCAAAGAAGAGTTTGTTCTTTGAGAGATAAAGCATTCTGCTTATAAATATGCCTCTCTGGGGGAGAGGAAGACCGTGGGTGACTCCCAGGGATCTATTTATCAGCTCTCTACTGGGTAAGAATGTGACTAGTACAGAATCCCAGGGAAAAGCAGAACCAAAACATGCAAATATTTACTTCATCAACCTTTTTGCCAAGGCAGGTACAACATTTGTGTTGGTGATGTTTGCTGCTTTATGAGTGAGAGAATTCCCTCCTCACGTTGAAACAGCCTGACCTAAAAATATAAATAAAAAGTTGGACACACCTTACAACCCTTGGAAGGTCACTGATTTCAAAGACTTAAATGGCTTTGCACTTACTTTAAGTTAGGGTCTTTCTGTCAGGCCTTCATTCTGTCTCCTCGAGGATCACACATTTATTATGGCAGGTTGTCTGGGGGAGGAGAGGACTCTGGATAAGAAAGTGTCAGATACAGGTGGCCTGTTGGGCACTGTCATTAACCAGGGATGCCCGTGGGCAGCATTCTTAATTCTCTTGGGTGCAGTTCACTTATCGGTAAAAATGTGACAGGGAAAATGGAAAGGTTTTCTAAGGTCTTTTCCAACTTGAACAATTTCTGATTTTAAGAATTTAAAAATTCATTCTGTGGTCTTTGTTGGCCTATGGATCAACCCCTTTCCATCTATCCTCCCTCCTTTTATCATGGCTCCTCTCCCTATATTCTGTATTTTTTTGTTTAAAAGCCAAGTTGAACTATCTAATATGATGTCCATAAGTAATTTATCTCATTGCCAACTGAGGGTAAGAGAGGTCTTTGGATTTTTCTACAAGACTCCAAAACAACTGTCCAATTATGCAAACTAAATCAAAGGTGTTAATTTAATGGAAAAAGCATTTAAATTATTGAAAGAATTGATTGCTAAATTGATCAATTGAATAGCAATGATGCAATCGTCCTCCTCATGTCAACAGCCTTGTATCAGAATGGAAGGGTTGGGAGAGAGGCCAGGTGGGGATGTGAGCCTGCAGGTGAATCTCAGTGGCACCATGTGCAGTATCTATATGGTCCTGTGGAAGTTTTAAAACAGCTCAGTCACAGTTTCTTCATCTGTCAAATGAAGATGACAATATATAACATAGAGGGCTTTTCAATGAAGAATAGGTACCAAGTGCCTGGCCACTGTCCAATACCAACTCATTTCCTTCTTTCCTCTCACAACCTTATCAGGCTAAGAATTCCTTCTACAGTAATTCTGGCAAGTGAGAATGGAACTTCTGGGAAAATTTATTCAGGGCAGGGGAGCTCATTACCAGAGAGAGCCACGCAGAGAGCCAGATGAAGCTTAATAAAGAATAAAGGCAAAGACCTTTGTTGGATTTAAAAGAGCAGTAGCAATAAATTCAGGATAAAGAGATTTACATAATTATGATTAAAAAAGCAATCTTTAGTTGATCCATTTTATCTCAGCCATGGAATTTTAGAATTGGATGCATGTGCACCTGGGCAATATTCTTCTTTATGATGCCTACAGACTCTGCCAACAAATATGGGATTAAATGCTTCCAGAAACAGAGAACTCACTACTTTCCATTTCTGACCCATAATGAGAAAAATTTATTCAACATTAGTACTAAAATCTTCTTCCTTATTCCTAACTTCCACTTGATGTCCTAACTCTTCTCTTTGGAACAACTTAGACTATTTAATCCCTTGTTTTCCCGAGTAAAATTTAAGAATCACCTTAACTGTTCCATACTTGACACTGAAATCTATTACTCTTCCTCAGGAGAGTGGAAGTTCTGAGTAAATATGAAGCATTTGTGTAAAAGAAAAAGTAGATGTTTGCTAAAACAAAGAGATAAGATCCTGGGAAATTTTTAACATATGTTACATTACAGTATAGCTCATTTATCCTTAAAAACTTTCAGACTTAAATACAAATAAAGTACTTCAATCTCTCTCTTAATTTTAGTCAAATCCAAATTTGACTATGGACTAGCTTTGACAATGGATTAATCTGACTATGGATTTATAGAACTTTTAATTTCATGACACACACCAATCAAATACTGAAAGCTGATTTAGGATCTTTGCAGGGGTCAACAATCTTGAGTTCTTTCTGACCAAAATAGCAACACACACCCAAATATCCACTGTAATCATTTCTTTTGAGCTGAATTTAGGTGACACTCAAAGATCATTCATGAAGAAGAGAAAGCAGCATTTCTTAGCAAAGCATTATCATGTTAGAGTGCTCAAGAACAGATTCCAAAAATTCCACAAAACTGTGAGTGCTCCAAGTTTGCGGAAGGCCTTTCACCAAACATGTGGCATATGTCCTAAAGTGCAAATGTGTTACCTTAGTATATAAAAGTGTACAGTAGCACGATCAGTGAGGGGAGATGGGACAGTGTTTCTGAACACATCTCAAAACAGGAAACATGGAAGGAGGGCATCCACAATCTCCTTGACAAGTTAGTATGGCTTTGTGGCTCTAGCCCTGCCTTGTTGACTGGGTGCTTATCCAGAAGCAAGACAGCAAACTTCTCTAGGCTTCAGGTCCCCCAAATGCCCATGGTAAATACCCCTGAAGGTGCAAGGAACAGCAGTATCCAGGTCTAAGCAGCGAGCCTAACACCCTTAGTGTTCACACCTGGTTAGCTCCACTCACCATCTTCCTAGAATGTCCTCACTGACTCTGTGCAAAAACCACCTATTCTGCAACCATAACCATTTCATGACTATATTCATGAATGCTCAAATTTTTGCTTTTTTTTTTCCCTCGCTGAGTTGACTCCCTCATCTGTTTGCTCGTTCTTTGCGCATTTGTATTTGCTCATTGTTTTTGCTCATTGTCTGCTTGTTGTCTACTTGTTGTTTTTGCTCATTGTCTGCTGGTTGGTTGTTTGTTTTCTTTGTCACCAGGAACCAAGCCCAGGACCTCCCATGTGGGAGGCAGGCACTCAACAGCTTGAACAACATCTGCTCCCAAATTCTTGCTTTTTAAAAACTAGACATTTCACTTCAAGGAAATTGAAGCAATATTACAGTGTGATTTGCACAATGAAATATATGGTTCTTGATGCCGGCACTGTTCTGCTGAATTCTCCTCCACCTTTTGCCTTCTGACTCATTCGGGGATCTGACTAATGGGCTTTCTAGGAGAGTGCAAACAAGTAACACCAACTAAGTTTACAAATTTTAATCAAGAAATGTAATCTTTTCTTTATTTCCCTCTTTCTCTTTTCTCCCCCCAACCACAGCCCATAATGACCTTTCAAGGCCTCACATGCAACACTATGTTTGGAATCTCAGCCAAAAGAAAGCCCATAATTTTTCTATTCTTGAAAATAGTTATTTAAAATATCTAACATTAATTCAATAAATATCTATGGAGTTTCTTTTATGTGCCAGGCATTTTTCCAGGTGCAGTGGATGCAGCAGTAACAGAGCAGAAAGTTGTTGAATAATAAATACTAAGGGGAAAAGGGAAAGAGGATACGAAGCACGGGGTGGAGGGGAAATTTTAAGGAGGCGGCCAGGAAGAGCCTCCCTGAGAAGATGAGTTTTGAGGAAAGAACTGAAGGAAGTGAGGGACTTATCCAAGCAGGGGGGATAACAAGTGCAAAGGGCTTAAAGCTTCCATGTGCCTGGAAGTGTAAAGAACAGGGAGGAGGTCATTGGGATGGAGCCAAGTGAACTAGAAGAAGGGGAAGAGGTGTGCTCCCACGAGGCAGATGATGTGGGCTTTGTGCTTCATAGGAGGAATTTTGGCTTTTGCACTGAATGAGATGCAAAGCCATTGGAGGTATTTAGTTTGCCAGGACTTCTGTAACAACCTACCACAGACTAGTTGACTTAAACAATGGAAATGTATTGTCTCACAATTTTGGAGGCTTGAAGTTGGCGCTCAAGGTGTAGCAGGGCCATGCTCCCTCTGAAGTCTGTAAGGTACTGGTGGTGGCTTGCCAGTGATCTCTGCCTCTGTCACATGGCACTGTCTCTCTCTCTCTCTCTCTTTCCAAATTTCCTCTCCTTATAAGAACACCAGTCAAATTTGATTAGGGTCCTCCCTAATCCAGTTTGGCTTCATCTTAACTAATAACATCTTCAAAGATCCTACTTAAAAATAAGGGCATATTTATAAAACTGGGGATTAGGATTTGAACATGTCTTTTTTTTTTTTTTTTTTTTTGGTGGGGGCACACAATTCAATCCATAATAGAAGAGTTTTAAGCAAAGGAGTGACATGAGCTGACATGTTTTAACAAGATCCCTCTGGCTTTGTGTTGAAAATATTCTGAAGCCCTGTGATTGTGGAAGTTCCCAGGGAAGATGTAGTGGTGGCTGGAGGAAGGGGGTGATTACGGGGGTGTTTGAATATTTTCCCTCCTTCAGAACATGGTGATTCCCCAAAACCTGCACCAGAATAAAAAATGGAAGGGATGGAGAAAGTCTATGAGACATACATTGATAAAAATTATTGGCAGGTGTTTTAGTTTCCTAGGTCATTCAAAGCAAATACCATGAAATGATATTTCTTAAACAATGGGAATTTATTCGCTCAGGGTTTTGAGGCTGGGAAAATTTCCAAATCAAGATATCATCAAGGCGATAACTTTCTTCCCAAAGACCGGCTTCCTCCATCCTTGGCTCCTCTGCCACAAGGCAATGCACATGGTTGCATCTGCTGATCTCTCCCATCTCTTCCAGGTTTTGTTGCTTTCAGCTCCTTGCTTTTTGAGGCTTTCTTTCTCTTTGTCTGAATTTCATTCTCTTTTAAATGACTCTAGTAAGAGGATTAAGACCCATGCTGAATGAAGTGGATCATAGCTTAACTCAAGAAGCCTCATTGAAAGGTCCTACTTTGCACCCACAGGAATGGATTAGATTTAAGAACATGCTTTTCTGGGGTATATAGAGCTTCAAACCACCACAGCAGGGAATCATCAGCTATATTTGTAAGAGCATATAATCTATAATCTGTGTTGCAGTTTGACAGTTTGATGTAATTATGAATTCCAAAAATAGATATTGGATTATGCTTGTAAACTGGTCGGCTAATCTGGGCATGATTAAATTATGATTAGGGTGTTAACTGGGCCACATCAGTAGGGCGTTGAGCCCCACCTCTTGGTGGGTGGGGAATAAAATATAAAAGGCATGGCAAAGAACAGTGTTGGAGCAGGTTTGAGTTGGAGTTGTGATGCGGAGTCTTGAGCTGGAGCCCGGGGAAATAGCGTACAGAGGAGCTTGGTAGTGAGGAAAGAGAGAAGGCCCTGGGAAGAGAAGGAAGCCATTTGCCTGATAGTCTACAGCTGGTCTTGTAGCACAAAGCAAGCCTGAGCCCAGAGAGAGGCAAGCCCCGGGACGAGAGGAACACAAGAAGCCTGAACCCTGGCAAATGTCGGAAGCTGTCTTCCTCCAACACATAGCAAAAGACTTTGGTGAGGGAAAACACTTATGCTTTATGGCCCAGTAACTGTAAGCTTCTACCCCAAATAAATACCCCTTATAAAAACCAACTGATTTCTGGTATTTTGCATTAGCACCCCTTTGACTGACTAATACAATCTGTAATCTTTCTTTACTCACCTAATCAATCATTGATTCAACACTCACTTTTGGAGAACTTACTGAGTGGCAGGCACTGTCATGGCCCATCTTCCTTTCAAGGAGCTCAAGCCATAGGAGGGATGGGAGGCAGCCTGACAACAGGCTGCATGGTCATAGAAGAATGTGAAACTCTGATGGTGGTAGAAAGGTGAGAAGGACAGTTTTTTCTGGGCTGAGACAGGAAGTGATGCTTAAACTGTGGTCTGAAGAAGGAGTGGAAAATCCCCAGGCAGGCCAAGGAGAGAGAAGGTGAGCTGTGTGCATTTCAGTTAGATGGACCAGCTCAGACAAAGGGTGAAGCTCTGGGCACATTCCTGGACCTCAAACTGGTCCACAGGAATGTGGTGTAGGGGGCAGCAGAGAAAACCGTGAGCCATGAGGCTGTCAAAGTGGCAGAGGCTGACTCTCAAAGGGTCTGGTTTGTGCATACAGTAGTTTAGTTTTATCCTATAAGCAAAGAGGGACCATCAAAGGCTTTTAAATAGGGAAATGGCATGACTAGATTTGCCTTTTAGAAAAGTCGCTCTGGGGTAGGGAGCAGGCCATATTGGAAATGGGTGCTCCTGGAGGCCCACTGGATGCTTGGCTAAGGCATGGAAATGTTCACTTTCCATGTTTATGTTTTTGTTCACATTAACAAAGCCATCTATAGGCATTGAGACCTTTCAGAGTCCCCAAATTAATCGTTTTCTCACAAATGATGGATATACCCAGCCTCCAAAGGCACCTTGACCATGTCCTCAATAAGTCACATAACCCAAAAATGGTGGAATTCAGATGATTGTGAACCAATTGTGAAGAAGTTGCCATTCTGGAGAGATTAGAAACTAATCCCACCACCAGGCACCATTTCTATCCTATTGATTGGCACTGAGTCCAAATTGTTCTCCAAGTTGTGGAATCCTAAACCCTTTGAAACAAGATCTCCACACTTCCTTACCAAGGTGGAAATGCCTGTGATCCTCAGGGACCATGAAGACTGTTTCCACAACTCCCTATAGTGTGTTCTGCCATCATTTCAGCTATGATAAACTGCTTTCCTGCGTGTCTACGCTAGTGGTCTCTGGCCTGAAAATGAATTCTAAGCCACATATTTTCTCTCTCTTGTGAGGTGCTTCCATAACGTCATCATTCTTGCTCTCACAAGAATTTGGAGACCAACTTTGTGGGTTACAACTTGGAATGGAAAGTGAGAAGGAAAGAGGAAGGAATTCCAACCCACCTCCAAGCACACGAGCTTGATTCTGCCAGTCTCTATAAACTGTGAGCCACCCCACCCCACACTCAGGGCTGTGCAGTGAGACGCCACAAGACCAGCTACCTCCTGCTTCTACGATGCTCTGCTCACACGAGGCAGAAGCTTTTAGGAGATGTGGGGCTGAGGAAGCAGCAGAGAAAAGGCTTATTTTTTTTTTAAAATCCTTAAGTCACCCAACCCACCTAAATTTAAATCTCTTAAAGAAGTGTGTATGGATCATTCAGATAAAGAACTATGAAGATTTTGCTGAGTAAATCACAAATGTAATCAGGATTATAGGAAGAAACAAAATTTTAAATGCTTTTCAAAAGTACAAAATTTAAAAATTAAGTTAAAATATTAATATCAGCTACAATTCTGGAATGTTTATCATCAGATTGACATATGCAAGTTTAGAGCTTTGTTTGTATTTTTTTCACCAAATCCTCAGAACTAATTTGGAAGAAGATATGCACAGACTGAAGATGAAGGACTTTTCCAGGAAACTAAAGTGTTTACATGGCAAAATTGGGATTCAAACATAGGTCTTTCTGCGCACAAAATAACATATTTTAAGCTAATATGGTGGGTCTCCTTGAACAAATATTGTTAATTCTTTGTAAATGATTCATATCATCATACATTCTTGAAACTGATACAATTGCTTTTATTTTTTAATTAATGTAATCTGGAATTTTCACCACTTCAGACCTTTCTGTTTAATTATTTAGAATTTGTATGACTCTAAATTCACGTAAGCTAGCCAAAACACAGAAAGAAAAATAAATGAATTCCGTAAAAGCAGTCCAAAAGTTAGTATTACCTTGGTTTTCTTGAAATTATGCTCTATTGGTTCTAATAGCCAATAGACTTTGATTGCCCAGATACTCACAGGGCAACTCAAAGCACTTTAACAGGAAGTAGACAGGGCTCCTACTCCTTAGAAGTTTAAATCTCAAATTCAGTATGGGCACCTAACAATGTACAGGACATAACCGCCCCCTCAGTCGTACAAGAAGAAGGTGCAATGATAATAAATATGCCGCAAGCTCATAGGTGATTGCTAAACTTGACATCTTGTCTGAGGTTTGCATGGTCATGGGCATGCAATTATCGCACAGATCGTGGAGGCGCTAAGAAAAAGGAAAGAGGGGGAAGGGCTCAGGGTAGAGAGGCTGCTGAAGGAAGGCTGGCAATGATGTAGGTGAAAGAGCAGAGTCTGGTCGGCAGGACAGGATGAAGTGAATACCATGGAGTTAGGTCTGGGCAAAGTGAAGGGAGTGTGAAGGGAGGAAGGAGATTGATTACAGACTCCAGAGATCTGTATGAAGAGCCTTGAAACAGGGTCCGGGCAGCCTGCCCTACATACAGGGAACACAACTGAAAGCTGCAATGGATTTCATAGGGGAACCGATAACCTGGGTGGTGGTGAAGGCATAGGAAGAGAGTAGTAGCTCATCCCCTGGACCACCAGGATTCAAAATGGGGGAGTGGGCTGGTGAGAAGAAAGTGGGCATGGGCATGTCTGGAGGGGAATGACTCAGAAGATAAATTCCTTTATTCACATGATGCCACTTCTTCAAATAAGATGTACAGAATTCAGTTCCAACACTAAGACCAATTTTCCCATTCATTTCAGATCTTTCAGGCAGTAACTCTAAGCACAGAATAGGGGCAAAAATAGCGGAATGTGGTTAGGGAGGAAGCTGCATTATAAAAAGGATGAAGTTTAGTGGGAGAAATTGGCTTTAAATAAATTCACTACTAGATTTTAATCATTTCACTAAATGCCCATTACAACGAATGAAAAATACTCAAACTTCACCATCAAAATTTGTAATTATTAACAAACCTTACTTCTTTCTTCTGCTTCTTTCTCAAAGTTCAAGGATTCAGTCTGCACTACATTTGTACTAGTTTCCTTAGTACTTGATAGAGAATTTGTATGTTACTTGTCATAGTTAGAAGCTAAGGATCTGAAACCAGTCATGCCTCAGCTCTGCTTACCAGCTGTGGGATGTTGGGGAAGGTACTTTATGTCTCTAAGCCTCAATTTCCTCAACTGTTAAAGGAGATAAGGAGAGTACCTGCCTATCTTCTGGTTGCTTTAAGGATTAAATAAAATAATGCATGGAAAGCACTTAAAGTGTCTTTCAAACAATAAATCCTCAAAGAATATTAAAGAATGTAGTTATTTTCTTAAATGCTTTCTCTCCAGAAACATTTCAAGCTTGTTAAAAGTTCGAAGTTTATTCTACATATTGCCCCACCAAAATTCTAAGTCCTGGCCTTCCACAAACAGGGTGGTTGAGAACCAAAAAATATTGTGATTTAACTATGTTTATATGCACCAACAATACCCAGGCAGAAAACGAATAATTCTATCATTCATACAATAAAGTTGCAGTTGCGTTTTTTGACTGAATGGATTTTTGGCTTTGGCCTACTGAAAGGAAAGCCTCAGAAACCACTGTGGATTATTAAGTTTAAATTAACTGGCTCTCTCATGAAGCTTGCAGAGGTGTGGTGATATTTGATATTAGCTATTCCCTGATTATTTTCCCTTCTTCTAATACTACCTTGTAGCAGTAGAGTATTTTAGATGGCTTTTCATCTGACTGCATGACCTGCTAATAAATTCAAGCATTATCACCCCAATAAACTCCATTTTTAATGACAGTATCCTGTGTTGAATATACATTATTTGAACCTCACTGTTGGCACATAATGAGTCCCTTGCTGTGGCCCACTTAGGACTCTATTAAACCTTTGTGAGCCCACCACAATGGTTTGGTTCAGTAGTCTTCCACCATCGAATACATTAAAAACAAAACAAAACCGTGTCATACATGGAGGGGTTCGTAAACTCCAGACTGTGAATGACAGTTGGCAATCTGTCCAAGTCAAGCCCTGTACTTTTTGTTTTACAGACTTTCTCAGAATATTGACTCAAGGTAAAGAGAGAAATTGTACATAAAATTCAAAAAGGAAGAGGACGGTGGGTCCCTGGGAGACCAGAGCTTAGAATGCTGTCCACACCTCTGTGAAACACAAAGTCTCATAATCTACTATTGTCTGCTAGGATCACGAGGCTGATAAAATCAGGGGCTCAAAAATGTGCGCAGCCAGCCCTTTAGGGTGACTGCTAAATGGGCCTATAAAGGTACTTTTTTGCTTTTTGCATGAACTGCAAATGCAGAGGCACCAAAAAGCACTCATTTATAAACACACATTCTTTTGCCCTCCAGGCCATGCATTATGTTTTTTATTGAGACTGAAAGAATTTGTTCTGTGTAAGAATGGTTATCCTCATTTGCCTTGCTTTCTTCCAGAATTACAATTTTCATATTCCTACTCAGTGTTATTAATTCTGTTTCTGAAGCATGATCATATAGTTTTAGTACTAGAAAAGCTCTTAAATAAGAGAAATTGGTACTCAGAGAATTTTAAATGATCTGCTCAAGTCCCACAGCCAATGAGAGGTAGATCTGGGATTAGGATCCTGTTCTACCAATTCTAAATCCAGTGTTTATACCATGACAAGGAGCTCAGCTTCTAACAGCTAAGGAATTAGTGTTCCTACATGATCTGGGCCCTCAAACACCACAAATCTGTATGATCCAACTGGGCCCTCTTTTCAAGGGTTTTGCTCCCCTTATTCTGAACACCTCATGTTCTAAGATAATCAGACAGAATTCAACCAGTTTCAGCACATTTCATCAATACAGTTAAGAACACAGCTTATTGCACAACTTACTGCAGTAGAAAAACACATACATCCCAAAGGCAAAAAATATTAACCATGCCTCACGAACCCCCTGACCTACATAAATACCACTTCCCAACACATGTTGAAACAAGAAGCAAGAGGTGAATGGCACGCGCAAGATAAAACCCTCCGTGCTATGTGAGAGGGGCAGAGATGCTGTGGGAGGACAAAGACGGATCTGAGATTGGGAAATGGAAGGCTTCCTGGAGTAGGGGAGTTAGCCAGGGAAGGGCTGGGGTTGGGGAAGGGGCTGGGCACCACTGTCACAATAGCTCACAATAAGCAGGTGTGAAATTTATTCTACCACAAAGTAGCTGTAAGCCCTTGGGCAAGTTCTACACTCCTTCTGTGCTTCGGTGTCCTTATCTTAAAAATGCAGCCATCACTATTAACTACCTAATAAAGTTCTGTGAGGATTAAGTGAACATGTAGATGTAATATTCTTATAAAAGCAGCAGGCACGTAGTAAATATTCTGTAAATTTGAGCTGTGATAGTGTTGATGATTGTGGATTGGTATGTGTAAAGAATCTGAGGTAAAAAGAGGTTCCTGAATGTTCCAATAAAAGCAAAGAGTTCGGAACAGTGGGGGCAAAGTGGATGAATCTAATTAACTGAATCGAACTCACTCCTTCCAGCTGTAGTGTAGGCAAGAAATGGTATATCATTCTGGCTAATAATATAGCAGAATTTCCATTAAAACTTCTACTATGGGTGGGACTATGTCCCCACAAAATATATGTTGAAGTCCCCAGTACCTGTGAATATGACTTATTTGGAACTAGGGTCATTGGAGATGGAATTAGTGGAGTCAAAATAATGTCACAGCCGGTGTCCTTACACGGAGGGGAGAAGAGACACACACAGATGGAGAGGGGAGAGGGCCATGTGACACCTTGAAGGCACTCAAGGCAGCTCTCTTTCAAAGGGCAAGTGGTAGATTCATAGCAACCTCCGCTAGAAGGTTTAGGTAGCCAGCCGTAGAAAGAGGAGAAAAACTGTTTAAGTGCTAAGAGAAAGGCCAAGTGGAGCCCAGGGAGCTGCTGTGGCATGCACCACGGGGACAGGGGGAAGGGCTGCTCGGGCAGAGTTTAGCTACCTGGCCCCAAGCCTGGGAGTGATTCTACAGTGGACCAGTGAACCGGGAAGTTCCAGGGCCATTGGTCCACAAGAACTTCCTTCTGGGGCACCATTTAGATGTTCAGTAGTGATGGGGCTCAGAAAACTCCGAGCAGCACGCAGCCTGGGGGTGAGCCGCCCAGGTGGACTCTCCACCAGGTGAATGGAGCTACAGCCCTGTCTAGCTCTCAGGCCTCGGCGCCATCCCAGGAATGGGATCTTCAGGCCTCTGGGACGACAAAACCTTTAGCCAGTCCATAAGGGTGCTGTTAATTGGGACTGATAATAATAATTATCTGTTGCCCAGGTATGTTGGTTTATTAACAAGAGCTGCCTCTGCTTCTAAGACAGAGAAGTAAGCAGTTTATATAAACCAAGGCAAAATAACCTTTCCAGGTGTCACAGCAAACTTGAGGCCAAATTTGGCCTAGAAGGAAAACATTTTACCATTAGAGATCTCAGAGCTGTGGGGCTGTCCTTTGACAAGACAGAAGAACATGTCCAAATTACTTAAACAAGCACCTTCTCTTTTAAAATCAGCAAGAACGCTAAGTTCGGAAAGAGCTCTCTGAGTTAGAAACAGCAAAACAAAGTGCCTCGGGTGCTCTTGCTTCTTCTCGGAGCCTTGTCCAGGGAAGGCACCTGCATCCCTCTGGCATCCGTGGAGGGCAGGCAAAAGCACTTTGACTGAAAACCCACCCCCCGCTCACATTCCTCTTCCCTCCCTCACCCCTTGTGAGGTTTTCTAGACTGCCCAGTCCTGCTTCATCTTAAATTTAAGACAGACTCGCCCCCACCACTTGTCCCCTTGAAAGGATTCTGTGCTTGCTGGGCTGCAGGTAGAGCGCTGAGCCATATTCCTTCAGTGAACAGTAAAGAAATTGGGAATTAGCCCCCTTTCTGAGGAGACACAGGTGCCTCAGTGTTTCCTAACAGACAGTGTTCTTTCAAACTTGCCGAGTGGATGATGTACCAGTGATTCCCAAACTTCAGCGTGCAGCGGAATCTTCTGGAGGACTTGTTAAAACTCAGATGACTGGGCCCCACTCTTAGAGTTTCTGATTCAGCAGGTGGGGAAGGGACCTGAGAATGGGAATTTCTAACAAGTCTCCAGGTGCCGCTGATGTGGCAGGTCTGGGGGCCACACTGTGAGAACCGCAACTATAGAATATTCTTCGAGCTAAACGTACCAGGCCGTCTGTGATTACTGGGTTTAAAAGGATGCAGGTCCTCTGAGAAGTGCCAGTCCCTTCCCTGTTTTTATCCCAGTGAGAGGGAAGCATTCTTCTCCTCCTACGCCATCCTCACACGGTGCACCTTTAATTGCCCATACATTAGACGCTGCTGAAGGTGGAAAAATATTAAGAATGTCCGATCCCAGTCGTTACCATGGATTAAGAGCTAATATATACATAGGGCTGGGTCAAGTAATGGCATGATGATGTAAACCCAGCAAGATTTTTCCTGGATTACTCAGGAAAATTAGAAAATAATTATATTTCATTTTCAAGCAAGCCTAGTGATGTTTTTCTCCAATGATTCCACACCTCAATATATTCCATTTTAGAATGAAGAAAAAATAATTATCTGTGGTTTTGGCAATGAAGCTGCAATGACGAACTTCTCCTTTATGCCTAACTTCTGATGTTTCTTGGTTTTCTTTTCAGCCGATTTCTTATCCTTTGTCACAAATCTGCACAAAACAATTTCTATTATATATGAAGAATTCTAATATATCATATTTTAGGATGTTCTCTTGGAATGAATAATTTCTTACACATTTGCAAATTCCCAGTCTAATTTATTTAATTTCTTTCCTATATTCTTTGTATAAAGTTCATTAATTTTTTAACTTTTTATTTTGAAATAATTTCAAAATTACAAAAACATTGCAAGAGTGCTACAAAGAACTCCTATATAACCTATATAACTCTTGTGTAATACTTTTTATTCCCCCAATGATTAACATTTTAACACATTTTCTTTTTCTCATATATTTATGTATACAACATATTTAATTTTTCATTAATTACTCTGTATAAGATACATATTATTTTTCCAAACCATTCAAGAGCAAGTAGGAGACATAATGCTCCATCCATTACCCCTTCATATTTCAATGTTTATGCCCTTAAAATAAGATTTCTCTCCTACATAACCAGAGAAGCCGTCAGCATCAGAAAATTAACATTGGTATATTACTATCAATGAATTCACAGACCACATTCAAATTTTATTGATTGTTCCAGTAATGTCCTTGATAAGTTGGAGACCCAAGCCTTCAATCTGAAACAGTTCTTTAGTCTTTCCTTGTTTTTTCATTCACTGAAAGAATTAGTGAAAACTAAAAATGTGAAGTCCCACTATATAAAAATAGGAGAGTATCCATGCCCAGAAGGAACAGTTTTTTAAAAAAATGTCGCTCAATGGTGAAAGAAATAATGGATCAAGTGTTGAAAAACAACAATGCCTTCTTTCAAAGCAGTTACCAAAACTCTCTTCCCGTGCACAGAAAAATTACGCCTTCTTGTTCACAGTGGAGCTATTGTAAATCTGATAAAATCTCACACTGACTAGTAATAGACCAATAGGGCTGTAGAAAGCCCATTTCACACAACCAATGATACATTTAATTTATTTTATGTACCTGCAGTATATGGAATAAGAGAGTGTGAATTTAAATTCCATGTGCTTGGACAAAAAGGATTTGTGCTAATTGTCATTTTGTCCACCTCTATGATTTCCTAATTGAACATGCAAGAGTTTTTTATACAGGCTTGGTCCCATAATACAAATACTCATTTTACAATTCCAGATGACATTCCAACTGAACTTCTGTTTCTTTTTTCAATATTTGCCCCCATAGGGATCAAGGCATTTAATTCAACATCTACAAACATAGTTTTGAAAATCCTTTGTCTCAGAGAGCTAAGATCTTCTCAAAAGATGTATGAATTGGAGATGTAAGGTGTGTGTGTGGTATTCAATATATTTAATTAAAATTAGAGGGATTTTATGCCAACAAAGTTAGTACTAGGAAAGGGATCTAAAACAATGATCAGCCCTAGAGGAGTTTACAGCCTAACTGAGAAAGTAAGAAATAGATACAAAGTAGAAAATGAGCTACATGGAATGAAGTATCAAACTGGTGGTGAGCTGAAGTCCTGCAGCTACCTAGAGAAGTGTGCTGAGGATAGTGGCTTGGGTTTCAAGCTGACTGAGACTCCTGAGGGAGCTGGAGACTTGGGAGGGGTGCGTGGGGAGGGCAGATAACAGCTTAAGCATTAGAAGTGGACATGTGATCACTGTCAGAACAGAGGGGTTTGGGAATCAGAGAAATGAGAGCAAAAAGTCCACGGAACTGGAAGCCCATTTCACTGATTTTCAGAAACATGTGTTTTGACATATGATTAAATTCATGAAATAATCAAATTGGAAGGGTATTGAAAAATATTTAGCCCTACAGTACTTTTCAATCTTTTAGTAACAGGGAATCCATATTATCACCTCTTTTGTAAATTCTTTCAATGTCATGGTTGACCATAATTTCTCATCAGCCTGAAAATTAATGTTATTCTGAAGTGACATGTACTTTTTTTTTTTTTTTTTTTTTTTTAACTGGGAGGTCCCGGGGATCAAACCTGGATCCCTCCATATGGGAGACGGATGCCCAACCAGTTGAGCTACATCCGACCCCTGACATGTATTTTTAAATCCTGCAAAAGCAAAGACTTTTTAACAGTTTAGTTAATCTGAGCAGCTTTATTGTGATACAACCTACAATTTTATTGAGCTTCTTGAAATATTAAAAATAGTTTGAGGATTCTCATTGCTCATAGACTCTTAGAAGTTGGAAACACCTGGCCTATTTTAATACCTGCATATTATAGATGAGATAAGAGACCCAGAGAGGTTAAGTAACTTGCCCAAAGTCACATTGACGGCAGTTCCAGAACTAGTCAACCAGTCAGGACATTAATCCAGAATGCTTTCCTTTATCTTCCTAATTTGTAAGAATTTAATTACATTCTACTTGTATTATCTTCCAATTTGTTCATGCATTAATCCTTCCCCCAATAAGATTTTTAAGGTCTTTAAGAAAAAGGAATAAGTCGCCTTCTTCTTTGAATGATATTGATAATGATAATACTAACAGCAACTGTGTGTGAATTGGCCCTGACCACCAGACTCGGTACTAAATGCTTTGCAGGCAGGCACTGCGCATTTCATCCTCTACCAACCCTACAAGGGGCATATTACAATTCCACTTTACAGAGGTGAAATCTGAGCTTCATGAAGGGCAAGTCATTTACCTAAACTCACACAGTTAGCAGGAAGTAGAACACACGTTCAGCTCTGGGTCCCACCTGCCTTTGCTCTGTCCACTTAGCTGACCTGCCCGTGAGGGCAGTCACAGAATGATTTTTACACTTTGAAGTCCCTAAGTTAGCCAGAGGGCTGTGTCAGATGATTTTTTAAAAATTTTCTTAATTAGTAATTTGTTGATTTACAGAAAAATCATGCAGGAAATAGAGCTCCCATCGTCCCATCCCCACCCCCAATTATTAACACCAAGCATTAGTGTGGTACCTCTGTGTGAAGGTTTGACACTAGATGGACCTCAGAAAATCATGTCCTTAGAGCTAATCCTTTCCTGTGGGTGTGAACCTATTGTAGATGGGATATTAACAGGTACCCCCTGACATGATGAGCATATTGCTTCTGTGATATTCTTCCCCCAAATCCTTAATTAAACTTCTTCAGTTAAGGGCTTTTTGATTAGGTTACTTCAGAAAAACATGACTCAGGGTGGGTCTTAATCCTCTTACTGGAGTCCTTTATAAATGAGAGAGACAGAGGGAAATCCAGGCGAGCTGAGAGAGGAAGCCATGGAAACCAGGAAGCTGAAAGCAGCCAGACTGGGAGGAGAAGGGAGATGCCGCTATGTGTGTTCCCATGTGACAGAGGAGTCCAGGATCACTGGCAGCCTGTCTTCAGGGAGAGAGTATTGTCTGGTGTCTTGATCTGGACATTTTTCTCACCCTTGGAACTGTTAGCTTATAAAATAATAAGTCCCCATTGTAAAAACCAACCCATTCCTGGTATATTGCTTTCGGCAGCTTTTAACAAACTAAAACAGTTATAATTGGTGAAAAAATATTTTTTACTATTTTATTATTTTGCACTATTAACTATAGGCCATTGTTTATATTAGGTTTTATTGTGTTCTGTAGTCCTATGGTTTGTTTGTTTGTTTTTTAATTTTTACTCTTGTAATATATATATATATATATACAACCTAAAATTTCTCCTTTTCAGATGATTTTTTGACAATGCTGGGCATTTAGGAAGATATGTGGGGAAAAAAGCAAATACACTAGATCTAACTAAGTGAACCTATAGATGTCTTCTGTTTTTATCTTCGAGATAAAAACAGAAGGAAAACAGAACAAACAAACGAAAAACAGAACAGAAAGGCCAAAGCCTGCCTCCAAGGGTGTATGGATAACTATGACAAAGGTGCTTGGAAGTCTGGCCTCCTGGGTGCTAATAGCAACTCCTGAAAGTGAGGGCAAATATATCAAATCAGAGAATTTTCGTATTTCACAAAACATCAAGTATTTACTTTATTGTCTTTTTTTCCCTCCCTCCCTCCCTCCCTTCCTCTTTCTTTCTTTTCTTTCTTTCTTTCTTTCTTTCTTTCTTTCTTTCTTTCTTTCTTTCTTTCTTTCTTTCTTTCTTTCTTTCTTTCTTTCTTCCTTCCTTCCTTCCTTCCTTCCTTCCTTCCTTCCTTCCTTCCTT
>JAKSZT010053888.1:6493408-6561194 GCA_026826555.1 Tolypeutes matacus | reverse complement strand
CTTCCTTCCTTCCTTCCTTCCTTCCTTCCTTCCTTCCTTCCTTCCTTTCTTTCTTTCTTCTTTCTTTATTTTTCTTTTTGGTAGTCTTGTCCTTTATAGGTCAAGGGCCTGCAGCAATGATCTCCCTACTTATTTTGAATGCTTCTGTGCTTCTGTTCATCTGCAAAGCTGTAAAGGTAATAGTGGGTATCATTAATAAACACATTTCTCTTAAGGTTTTGGAAGCTAAGTAAAATACAGAACCAATCAGGAGCAAGGGCCAGGTCTGGGGCCTGGGGGACCACGCAAGGGAAACCTTGCAGACAGAGGCCCCTGCCGCCCCGCTATTAGGCAGCTTTGTAACCCTAGTTGTGGCTGAAATGTTAGCAAATTTGGAGTTTGAAAAGGGGGATGACACCAAAGCTGGGTGAGAAGGAGGGAAAGCCATTTCCAAATGCAGGATTACTTGGTCTCAGGAATATCAGTTGAGAAATAAGTGGTACCCACACATATTTCATTGAATGCAGAGAATTTAATCCTGAGACATCTTGCAGAGCTCACTGTCCTGCTTCCTGTCCATTGGCAGTGCCTTGTTCTATGACTGGGACTTGCCCTGGAGAGGTAAGTGCTTCAGGGCCGAGGGGGTCCATTTGCCCTCACTTTCAGGAGTTGCTATTAGCACCCAGGAGGCCAGACTTCCAAGCACCTTTGTCATAGTTATCCATACACCCTTGGAGGCAGGCTTTGGCCTTTCTGCTCTGTTTTTCGTTTGTTTGTTTGATTGTGTTGTGTTGTTTTTAACATTTTGCTTTTGATATGTTACACTATGTAGTGAGTTTAACCCTAGCCTCACATTGGATTCACTCCAAGGCCCAAGAAATGTAATTTACTTCATCTGGACCTGGGGCCTGGTCACAAGCATTTTCAAGCTCTCCAGCTGGTCCTGATGGGGAGCCTAATATGAATCTCTATCTGGGACCTCATGGTCCCAGATAGAAACGACTTTCAATATTTCAAAGAGCTCATGACAGTCAGATATTATACTTGACAAGCTTCCACAGGGTCAGCCCTGAGGCTCTTTGCTTTGTGCTAGAATTCTATCAACACCTTGTGGTAACAGTTTACCATTTTCTGATTAGAAACTCTGGAAAACAGAGCTTCTCAAATAAAATAAAATGGAATATTAGTTAGTAGTTTATAAATACAGTTTTTGGGTAGATGAAATCTTTCAAACTCTGGTGGCTCTTGGGAGAAATTAAATAAAAGGATGCTTTCAGATGAAAAAGTTGGGAAGCAATCAGATAAGGTGATCTTTCAAGCTGGTATTAAAATTAGCTTTGGGCCTTTGAACACTCAACAAATGAATGAAAGGCGCAGCAGAAAGGCACTGGTGGCCGGGGAGGCCTGGGGGGTGGCAGGGGGTTTTATATTCATCATGGGTAATGTGAACTCAGATAAGCCAAGGCGGAAGCTGACGGTCTTTGTCTGAATTCACGGGCATTCTCTTGCTGTAGACAGCAGCGCCCATCTGCCCACCGCCCCATCTCCCTTCTGTCAATCCCTTTTGGACCAGGCCCTTCAAGACCTGTCTGAGAAAAAATCACAGAGGGAAGTACTAGAGATTATTTCCACTGCCAGCCAAGTTTGTCTCTTGCTATCATCCGGAAATGTTTAACATAAGTGAATCTTTAATTAACTTCAAAAAGTGCCTGTGCTTGGTCTCAGGTATGTAAACATGGCAGGACAAAAATCACTAATGTTTTGGCAAGGGGAGTTTTCAAAACAACAATTAGAAAGAGTTGGTGGGCCCCATGAACACCCACCTCGACCGAAGGAAAGAAATTGGTGCTAATTATGAGTATCTTTTTTCTTCACCAAACATTTGTCCATGATTATTCACTGGGGAGGTGAAATCAAGATGGGGTTTTGGGGGGGCTATATTTTATTTATTCACTCATTCAATAAATATTTAAAGAAGCAATACCACGTGCCAAGCACTGCTCCAGGCACTAGTTGAAGAGGAGTGAGCCAAATAAACAAACAGCCCCGCCTGCCCTGGGGAAGCTGGGGTCCTAGGCAGGCCTGGAGAGCCTGGAAGCCACTAGGGCTCAGGAAGAACATGAGGAGGGGAGGCAGCTGTGATCTGAAACTCTGTCTCAGAATTTTTGTAGCTCTGACTTCTAAAAACCATGTGCCTCCACCCCTAGAAAACGAATTTATTCTACTCAACCCTTTACAAGAGTATTTTTTAATGGCTGGCTCCCGTTCTCTGAATTGATTCAATCAAAACCTAACCAGAAGAGAAAAACATAATGTTATGTTCTTATATTCTCCTTCCTCAACAGCTTGCAATCCAGCATTAACTCACCAGGAACTTGGGTCATTTAAGTGGAGCTTACTTCTGTAGAGATGATAAGTAAGACAATGCACAGTGTCTTTATGGATTTAGTGGTGGGAAGAGAAAGAAAAGGAATCAGGAAATCTGAAAAGGAGTTGGGAGACCAGTAAAGTAATTTAGAAAACATTGACATTCAAATCAGATACTTTCATGTAATAAATATTTGCTGAATATTTCCCTGGGCAGCTAGATTCCACAGATAGGGTGGCATTGTTTCTCTTAAGATGCTAGTACTTTGTGTGTACAATTGTACTGCTCAGGATACATTTCAGCTCTCATTTCCAATTGGCAATCCCTTGAAAAAAAAAGCGTGTAACACGTCTATAGCTGAATGTAAAATTATCTTGGTTAGAACTCTGTGAGAGTATTGAAGCAAATGCTAATTGTGCCACCTTCCTGGTTTGAGTGTTTTTCAAGGGACAGTTATAAAGCCTTCAAGGCAGAGAAGTGATTGAGAGTCACAGAGTATTCTAGCAGCTGAAACCCTACCCTGGAGATAAGAGCTACCTTGCCTGAAAAACAGCAGCCTCCGGACAAAGAATTAATGTGAAGAGGTGCAACCAACTCGGCTTCTGAAAGCTCTACACCTTCGCCACATTGTTCTGAGTACTTACAAAAAGTGCTTTTCCTGGAGAACCAACTTTTCAAGGAAAGCTAAACATGCAGAATTTTACGTTTTATAACTAGATCACGTGAAGAATTATTGAGGGATTAAGACGGCATTTTCTTAAAAGAGCCCCCCCTCATTTAATCATTTCATTTGTAAGGCGAAGAAAAGTACATATATATTGATGCCATTAGCAATTTATATAGTATAAATAAGAAAACTTATTAATCAAATAATAAAATATAAATTTGGCAAAAAAGCAGGAGAAATGGTCTTTTCTACTTTCTAACATCCACAGAAATGTTCAACAAATCTAGTAATACATTTTTGAAACCTTTAATCTCACTATTCCCACATGAATTCAGCAAACAAATATCCATGCTGGGTGTCATGCAGAATAACAAATATATAGTATGTTATTCTTTACCTGGATAAGAAAGTAGCACCGATCATATTAAAACATGAAAGCATGTTAAAACACTGACCATTTGAAGCATGTTAAAGCATGAAAACCAGAGAAAATATTAGATGCCAAATATTGTATAAGACATATTTATACTAAAAAATCTTTATAGTTTATCTGAAGTTCAAATTTATCTGGATGTTCTATATTTTTATTTATTGAATCTGGCAACTCTAAAAGAGTGTTTAATCCAAATTAAACAGGAATTTACTCTGACTCTGATTTTTTTAAACACGAAGAAATATTCAACTAGATTCTCTCCTACATTCTCCAAAGACTCCCTGCACTTCCCCCTTTAAAAATAGCCATCACATTGGGAATTTACAGTAATTTCGGGTTTTTTTTTCCTTGGCAGATGATAATCTCCAGGAGGGCAGGGAAGGCAGAGAGCAGCCTGGTTTATCTTTTGCTGAATGCTTAGCTGTTTGTGCAGGACCTCTGGCTTTAAGTCAGAGCTAAGAAAATATCTGTTGACTAAATGAATTCTGAATAAATGAAGTGTCTGGAAAGGTGGACAAAAAGTTGTGTTCACGACAGTGCTGTCTATAACAATAAAACATTAAGAACAACCTAAAGCTTCAAAATGGGGAATGGCTAAATAAATTTTCATAGAATTATAATAATATTTCATGTCATCATTAAAAGGGGTCTTAGAGATTATTATTTTTAGTGGCATCATAAAATTCACATAAAATAATGTTAAGGAAAAAATAAGATATATGTGTATATGCATACACATACATGCACACACACAAAAAGGAAACATTGGAAGTTAGTAAAGTAAATGTTAACAGTAGTTTTCTCCAGATAGCAGGATTAGATTACTTTTTCCCCTCATGTTTTTTTATTATTTCTCACAAGGATCAAAGATCATGAATCATGGGTGCTCTTTAACCAGAAAGAAAATTAGTAATCAATTGACATGAGTCATAACCTCAGTAAAAATTTTACAGCAAAGAAAGCAAAGCTAAATATATCAAAGTCATTATTTGTTCAGGCCTCAGAACAGATGCACAGACCACCATTGGGAAAATACCTCAATATTGCAATTAAAGTAAGTGACAACATGAAGAAAGCTTTGCGTGTATACGGTGATTTCCTCTTCTGAAGTCCCAAATCTCCTAAAGTCTTTTTCTCTGCATCACCCATAAATATTAGAGCCTACTTTGATCTTGACTTTGCCTGGGTGGATTGATCACTGCCCCTTCACCCTTCCCCAAGCTACTCTCTCCTATTTCATCTGTATCTCAAAAGAATAAATTATAGTCTGTGGCCTGAAGGGGATTTTCCCAAGAATTAAGTCCTAAGGAGACCTGGGAGCTTAGGGAGTTTCTGATTTTCCTTCAGAATGCTGAGGCCTTTGAAAGAATTGGAGAGAATCAACAGATATGAAAGCTACTGATAAATTTCTTTCATATTGTATATATTATTTGGAGGGCATTGTTTGACAAGAGTCTTAAAGTTTTATTTGTATTTATCAGAGTGTAAGGATTTATATACATATATATAAATATATTCTGCAATAGAAATAAGTTACACCTTAGTTTTGTAAGGTTTCTTTCACTTTCTGTTTTGAGAATTGCTTCTATTGTTTTGTAGACGCTTCACTGTCTTTCAACCCCAAAAAGATGAAGTGCTATATATATTCGTTATATCCCAGTTCATTAATTATTTAATTGCTTTAATTATTATTGGTGAAAGTTCAGATCAACAAATACTTATGAGTGCCTCCTACGTGAAAGGCCCTCGTCCTAAGGCCTTAGGGATGTAGAGATAAATGGAGATGAATCCCTCTACCTGCTCTGGAGAGGTCCTTGCTCTCGTGGAGGGTGCACAATCACGTCAATAGATAATGTTGCTACATGTAAGGACTGAAATACAGCCATGCAGAGGCCTCTGGGGCAGAAAGGAACAACCCTGGAGTGGATGCTGTTGCTGCCCTGTCAAGATTCCCTTCTTCAGCCTGGTGTGCCCAATCCCCAGCGGCTATGACCATTGGCTGCTAAAGACTCACTGCTGTCCCTTCTCTGGAGAACTCCCTTGACCAAATGGGAACATCTTTTCCTCGGTGAGGGGGACACCAGCATTGTTGGAAATCTCAATGGAAGCCATCCTCCCTAGATCAGGGTTGATGACAGGAGATTCTGCTACAGAACTGTCTTCCCTGATAGCACTGGGGATGAGATGGCCTCAGAATAGCAGTGACCAGATGGCAGCACTTGACCATCAGAAGAAAGGTGGACATGATTATCAAAATGCACAGCATGTGAATTAGCAGGCCCTGATCCAGAGGGATTTATGAAGATGGCTAATGGAACATGGTGTTCCTAAGGTGAGATAGATGGACTAACATGAAGGGTATTCCTTAATATATATAACCAATCAAAATATATCAAGAATAAATGAGCAGAAGTCTCAGGTGAACCACCTCAATGGAAAATCATGATCTGTTGCCTAGTTACAAACCTGAACTAGTTCTTAGACCCACAATCTAATACTTTAAGTTGTGGCCAGGTTCCCACCAGGAAGGGCCTTGCAACACCATGGGAAGTTCATACAGTGGTGGTTCCCCCATTCTTTCCAAAAAGAGGCCTATAGCCATTTACACTGTAAATGTTTACTTGGGAAACTGGGCTGTTGAATCAGGGGTCTGAGTTGACTATGGCACTTGGGGACCAAAAATACTGTCATGAATCTCCTTCTAGAGTAGAACTATATGTGAGTTAGGTGTTCTAACCCAGGTCCATCTCAAAGTGGGCTCACAGGTTCTATGGACCCACCCTGCAGTTATTCCTGGCTAGTTAACTTTATAATTATAAGAGGCATACTTAATATTTGGAAGATCTCTCACATTGACTTGTAGGAAAAGAGCTGTTATTGTAGGAGAAGCCAAGTGAATGTCCTTGAAACTCACAAGATAATTTATAGATATCCCATCTTGCATGGAAAGGCAGAGATCAGTGCCATCCTCAAAGACTTAAATGATAAGTGGTCTTGGTTGTCATCATCCCCATTAATTCACCCATCATGAAATGGCCAAGCGGACAGAATGGCTCAGCCAGTTGAAGTTAGGCAGCCGCTAATCTCTGTCTCCCTGGATAACCAGATCTTGAAAACCTCTTCCTGGAGTGAATTTAATGTGAGAAACTGTTGGATATGAGTGGTATGGAGGTAGACTGTTGTGGATGCTGCTGGTGCCCAGCCAAGATTCCTTTACTCCACTCACATTCATCTCTCAGGTCTGTGGGTTTATCTGCTAATAGCTCACAGCTGCCTCTTTATCTGGAAAATTGCCTTTGGCCAAATGATAACTGCCTGTCCTGGGAGGTCAAGCATCCCTTCCCCCTAAGGGACCTGAGGCCAATGACTGACAACTGGGTACAAAAGGCTGACCCAAGTTTGGGGATAATTCATTGTCCAGAGCTCTCCATGGGATCATTCTTGCTTGGCCTTTTCATCACCCTATCCTGCTTCCCTCACTCCCTTTCTCCTGAGAGGACTCCCTCAATAAATCACATGCCCCAGAATTCTGGCCTCAGCTCTGCTTCTAGGGAAACTGATCTAGGATAGAACCTTAGCAGGTTCTGGTTACCAAAACAATCTTTTTAGAGGAGACAGTGCCTGCTATAAGACTTGGATTCTTAAAGAGTAAAATAAAGATCAAAATGGGCATTAGTTAACATCTTGGTTTTAATACTCTTGTGCTTAGGGATCCTCCATTGAGAAAGAGACTTTTCAAAGGTAATAAAATTCCAACAAGTATTCTTAATAGTAATCCAGAATTGATTTTTTAGTTGATTGCAGTAAATCCATTTTGTGGAATCATCTCTCAGCATGTAATTTTTTTGGTGAAATATAAACTAATTAATTCATCTATTTATTTAACAACTATTTTCTGAACAGTGAATAGAGCCAGGCATTGCATTACCTGTAGGGATTCAAGAGTCAACCAGATTGGCTCCTGTCCTTCAAGAGCTTACACTGTAGCAGTGTCTGATTCTCCCTCTGGTTGTCTGGAAAGGTAAGAAGTATGCTTCTGGACACAGAAGGGAGAAAACCTGTGGCTTTGAAAGTGTAGGGAATGGTCTTTCCAAGAGCAGACAACAAGGGGGTACACTGTAGAAACTTTAAAATAGTGATAAAAACCAGATAATCATTTTACTATCACCATGTGCTGGCAATTCGAAACAATGGCAGTAATAACGCTCTCTGCCCTCCACCCCCTGGTTTGCTACTAAAGAGGTCCCCAATATTATCTCTCTTTGGGAATCTCTGGTCCTTTCCCAAGGCTGGAGGCCACACAGCTTCTATCTACTCTAGGAATGGTTGGAAGGAGGTAGTTCAGAGCAACTTGTCCTAAAATAACTTTAAAGAGTTTCCACACTGCATGTCCCCAGAAAAGCCTGGGTAGATACTTAGGATCAGACTTTTGCTTCTGTGTGGCGCAGGGGTGGAGTCAGGCCAGCACACAAAGAATTCACTTTGTTATAAGTTTGTATATTTTATGTGGAGTGGGATGTTTTAAGGGAAGTAAAAGGGAATGGATGGAAAGAGGACAAAATCAAAACGCCTTCCCCAGGTCAGAGGTCTCTAACTGCTGTGGACTCTGAGAGAAGACCTGATGTCTTAACCTGTGCTAGCAAAAGGTTTAAAGTCTCTTCTGGTAGAGAAAGTAAAAAAAAAAACCAACTGTTTATTCCTGGGAATTTGGAAATAGTAACTTGCTTAGATTTTGTCAGTAAAAAGGGATAATTAAGGTCATAATCAACAACAGCCTTCTTCCCATTCAGTGAGCTTACAAAGCAAACTGAGGTGTTTTAAAATTTTTACTACTCACCTGAGGAATTAACAGTCTCCCATTTGTATTAGTCCACAGCATGTCTTAGAAAAAGTAAAATGACCAAAAGCATCACTTTTCCGACCTCAAACTTTATGATGCCCTGATTTGATATGGTATCAAACTTCTTGAGAGACATTTAAATAATATGGACTATATTTTATGTGGTGGGTAGTATTTTCATACATAAAGCTTTTCTTCAGGAGCCCAGGAGTAAGAACAAAGGAAAGTGAGAAGGTGTTTGGCAGAACTTAATATAGATCTGTGCTGTCCAGTACTGTAACCACGAGCCACGTCACTATTTAATTTAATGAAAGCCAAATCAAATTAAAAATTTATTCATCAGTTGCTCTAGTCACATTTTTGAAAATATTTTTATTTTGAAACAATTTAAGGCTCACCTAGAAGCTGCAAAAACATGACAGAAAGTTCCCATGTACCCTCTACCCAGCTTCCCGCCATGATAACATCTTGGATAACCATAGTACAATGATCGGAATCAGCAAACTGGCCTTGGAACAATGCTGTTAACTATTCTACAGACTTTGGATTTCACCAGTTTTAACATGCACTTTTTAGGGCCTGTATAGTTATGCGAAATTTTATCACATTGGTAGATTTGTGTAGCTATGAATATATTCAAGATAACAGAACTGTTTCATCACCCCTTTATAGCTACACCTGCAGCCTCGCCCAGACCTTGGTGTGGTGAATTAAAATCACGTTGGGGCTTTCCGCACTGCTATGCTGCCTCAGCCTCTCTGAGGTCAGTAGTGACGTAAAGGACTTTGCAGCATCTCAAGCCTCAGCATCTCAGACCCTATCACTAGGTCCTTCAGGAGCCACCCCGATACCTGCTTATACAAGATAAACAGCTTCTCCCTCTCCTCCCCGCGTCTTACTGGGGTTTGCACCTCCGTGAAAATCAAATACCAACTCCCCAATGTGGGTGGCCATATGATACCATAAAGGCAGAGTTCCCAACCTGCTTAGTTCAACCCACGCTCATGACGGGTTTTCCCATGTGTCCCTGTGAGGTGTGCCATTCCTCTCTGCTCCAGGACCCATGAGCACTAACAGATTTTTCTTTCATACATGTCTTCTGGTGTCACTCATCCTTGCCACACCTGACTATCCGTAGAAAGGGATTTACTCCTTACAACATCTTTGGCAAACACTGATTTGTTCTTCATCACTATAATTTTGTCATTTCAAGAATGTTATATAAATGGGACCATACATTACGAACATTTTGAAACTTTCTTTTTATTTCACAGCATAATGCCCTGGAATTCCATCCAAAACATTGCATACATCAACAATTGGCTTTCTTTTTATTACAGAATAGTATTTCACAGTTTGGATGTACCATAATTTGTTTTATCCATTCACCTGCTGAAGGACAACTAAATTGTTTTTAGTTTGGGGCTCTTCCAAATAAAGATTCTACAGAATATTCATGTTCAGATTTTTGTGTGAACATAATTTTTCATTTCAATAGAGTAAATACCCAGGAGTAGCACTGCTGGGTCATATGGTTAATGTGTGTTTAACTTTATACAAAACTGTCACTGTTTTCCACAGTGTCTGTACCATTTTGCATTCCCATTAGCAATGAATGAGAGATCCAGTTAGTCAGCATCCTTGTCAGCACATGGTATTTTCAGTATTTTTATCTTTAGCCATTCTGAGATATGGGTAGTGATACCTCATTGTGACTTTAATTTGCATTTCCTTGATGGCTAAAGGATGTTGAACATATTTTCATATGCTTATTTGTCACTCATACATCCTCTTTGGTGAAGTATCTTTTTAAAGTCTTTTATCAATTGGTTTGTTTATCATTGTTCATTTTAGAGAGTTTGTTATATATTCTAGATACAAATCCTATGTTGTGTTTGTAGTTTGCAAATGTTTCTCCCACTTTGTGACCTGTATTTTCATCCTTTCAATATGGTCTTTCACAGAGCAAAAATTTTAACTTTGGTGAAGTCCAATTTATTGATTTTTTTCCTTTTATGCATTGTTCAATGAGCTCTTTACCTAATGTTTTCTTTTTTTTTTTTTTAACTTTATTTTGTACATTTAATAATTGAAAACATAAGCAATTAAAAACTAAACAGTAAACACAGGTGAATAAATATATACATTTCTCAATTAAATATAATGGATACATGTAAATTTTTTTTTTTTTTAATCAAACAATATATTTCACAATATATTTGATTCATAGTAATGCATTCATACAGTATTTGTCCTTTTGTGTCTGGGTGCTTCACTCAACATAATGTCCTCCAGGTTCATCCATGTTGCCATATGCTTTACGACTTCATTTCTTCTTACAGCTGCATCATATTCCATCATGTGAATCGACCACAGTTTGTTTATCCATTCATCTGTTCATGGACACCTGGGTTGTTTCCAACTTTTGGCAATGGTGAATAATGTGGCTATGAACATCGGTGTGCAGATGTCTGTTCGGGTCACTGCTCTCAGTTCTTCTGGGTATATACCCAGTAGTGGTATGCAGGGTCACATGGCAAGTCTATATTCAACTTCTTTAGGAACTGCCAAACAGTCCTCCACAGTGGTTGTACCATCCTGCATTCCCATCAACAGTGAAGAAGTGTTCCTATCTCTCCACATCCTCTCCAACACTTGTAGTTCTCTGTCTTTTTAATAGTGGCCATTCTGATAGGTGTGAAGTTATATCTCATTGTAGTTTTGATTTGCATTTCCCTAATCATGAGTGATGTTGAGCATTTCTTCATGTGTTTTTTTGCTGTTTGTATTTCTTCTTTGGAGAAATGTCTATTCAAGTCTTTGGCCCATTTTTTAATTGGGTCATTTGTCTTTTTACTGTTGAGTTGTAACATCTCTTTATATATCCTGGATATTAAACCCTTATCAAATATGTGATTTCCAAATATCTTTTCCCATTGAGTTGGCTGCCTTTTCACCCTTCTGACAAAGTCCTGTGAGGTGCAAAAGTGTTTAATTTTGAGGAGGTCCCATTTATCTACTTTTTCTTTTGTTGCACATGCTTTGGGTGTGAGGTCCAAGAAACCACCACCTACTACAAGGTCTTGAAGATGTTTCCCTACATTTTCTTCTAGTAGTTTTATGATCCTGGCTTTTATATTTAGATCTTTGATCCATTTTGAGTTGATTCTTGTATAGGGGATGAGATAGGGGTCCTCTTTCATTCTTTTGGTTATAGATATCCAGTTCTCCCAACACCATTTGTTGAAGAGACTGTTTTTTCCCATCAGCGTGGGCTTGGTAGGTTTATCAAAAACCAGTTGACTGTATAGGTGAGGGTATATTTCTGGATTCTCAATTCTATTCCACTGATTGATATGTCTATCTTTATGCCAGTACCATGCTGTTTTGACCACTGTAGCTTTGTAATATGTTTCAAGGTCAGGCAGTGAAATTCCTCCCACATTGCTCTTCTTTTTTAGAATACTTTTGGCTATTCGGGTGCACTTACCCTTCCAGATGAATTTGGTAATTGCCTTCTCTAATTCTGTAAAGTAAGCTGTTGGGATTTTGATTGGTATTGCATTGAATCTATAAATCAGTTTGGGCAAGATTGACATCTTCACGATATTTATTCTTCCATTCCATGAACACGGAATGTCTTTCCATTTGTTTAGGTCTTTTTAAATTTCTTTTAGCATTGTTTTGTAGTTTTCTGCATATAGGTCCCGTACTTCCTTGGTTAAATTAACTCCTAGGTATTTGAGTCTTTTTGTTGCTATTGAAAATGGAATTTTCCTCCTCAGATTGTTCAGTACTAGTGTACAAAAACATTACTGATTTTTGCGTGTTGATCTTGTATCCTGCCACTTTGCTGAACTCATTTATTAGTTCAAGCAGCTTTGTTGTGGATACTTCAGGATTTTCTAAATACAGGATCATGTCATCTGCAAATAGTGAGAGTTTTACTTTCTCTTTTCCTATTTGGATGCCTTTAATTTTTTTGTATTGTCTAATTGCCCTCGCTAGAACTTCTAGTACAATGTTGAATAACAATGGTGACAGTGGGCATCCTTGTCTTGTTCCTGATCTTAGGGGGAAAGCTTTCAACCTTTCCCTATTGAGTATGATGTTGGCTGTGGGTTTTTCATATATGTTTTTTATCATATTGAGGAATTTTCCTTTTATTCCTATCTTTTGAAGTATTTTTATCAAAAAAGGATGTTGGATTTTGTCGAATGCCTTTTCTGCATCTATTGAGATGATCATGTGGTTTTTTCCTTCAATTTGTTAATGTGGTGTATTACATTGATTGATTTTCTTACGTTGAACCAGCCTTGCATACCAGGAATAAATCCCACTTGGTCGTGATGTATAAGTCTTTTGATATGTTGTTGGATTCGATTTGCAAGTATTTTGTTGAGAATTTTTGCCTCTATGTTCATGAGAGAGATTGGTCTGTAATTTTCTTTTCTTGTGGAATCTTTATCTGGCTTTGGTATTAGGATGATGTTGGCTTCATAAAATGTGTTGGGTAATTTTCCCTCCTCTTCAATTTTTTGGAAGAGTTTAAACAGGATTGGTGTTAATTATTTTAGAAATGCTTCGTAGAATTCACCTGTGAAGCCATCTGGTCCTGGACTTTTCTTTGCTGGGAGATTTTTGATGACGGATTCAATCTCCTTAATTGTGATTGGTTTGTTAAGTTCTTGTATTTCTTGTGTCAGTGTAGATTGGTTATGAGTTCCTAGAAATTTGTCCATTTCATCCAGGTTGTCTAGTTTGTTGGCATATAGTTTCTCATAATATCCTCTTATGATTCTTTTTATTTCTGTGAGGTCATTTGTAATTTCCCCCCTTTCATTTCTGATTGTATTTATTTGCATCTTCTCTCTTTTTTTCTTTGTTAGTCTAGCGAGGGGTTTGTCAATTTTATTGATCTTCTCAAAGAACCAGCTTTTGGTTTTGTTGATTTTCTCTATTGCTTTTCTGTTCTCATTTTCATTTATTTCCACTCTAATCTTTATTATTTCTTTCCTTCTTTTTGCTTTGGGATTGGTTTGCTGTTCTTTTTCTAGTTTCTCAAGTTGTTCAGTTAAATCTTTGAGTTTAGCTCTTTCTTATTTCTTAATATAGGCATTTAGGGCTATAAATTTCCCTCTCAAGACTGCCTTTGCTGTATCCCATAAGTTTTGACATGTTGTGTTCTCATTTTCATTTGTCTCAATATATTTACTGATTTCACTTGCAATTTCTTCTTTGACCCACTGAATATTTAGGAGTGTGTTGTTCAGTCTCCACACATTTGCAAATTTACTTTTTTCCTGTCTGTTATTGATTTCTAGTTTCATTCCATTATGATCTGAGAAGGTGCTTTGTATAATTTCAATCTTTTTATATTTATTGAGAGCTGTATTGTGACCTAACATGTGGTCTATCCTGGAGAAAGATACATGGGCACTTGAGAAGAATGTATAACCCGCTGAGTTTGGATACAGTGTTCTGTATATGTCTGTTAGGTCTAACTTGTTTATCATATTGTTCAAGTTCTCTGTTTCCTTGTTGATCTTCTGAGGTGTGGTTGTATCTAATGATGTGAGAGGGGTGTTGAAATTTCCAACGGTTATTGTAGAAATGTCTATTTCTCCCTTCAGTTTTGCCAGAGTTTGTCTCATATATTTTGGGGCACCCTGGTTAGGTGCGTAGGTATTTATGACTGTTATATCTTCCTGGAGGATCATCCCTTTTGTTAATATATAATGGCCTTCCACATCTCTTATCATTTTTTTGCATTTGAAGTCTGTTTTGTCTGATATTAGTATAGCTACCCCTGCTCTTTTCTGTTTACTATTCGCGTGGAGTATCTTTTTCCAACCTTTTACTTTCAGCCAGTTTGTATCCTTGGGTCTGAGGTGAGTTTCTTGTAAGCAGCATATGGATGGCTAATGTTTTTTAATCCATTCTGTCAGCCTGTATCTTTTGATTGGGGAATTTAATCCATTCACATTCAATGATATTACTGAAAATATACTATTTATTTCCTCCATTTTATTCTTTGGTTTTCATATGTCATCTTATTTTTGTCTCTCTTTTTACTCTTTTGGTTATCCTTTCTGCTTTTCTTTCTTCTATACTCTCCTCCAAGCCTCTCTCTCCTGTCTTTTTCTTTCAGGTTCTAAGGCTTCCTTTAATATTTCCTGCAAAAGTGGATTCTTTTTTGCAAACTCTCTTAGTTTCTGTTTGTTTGTGAATACTTTATATTCACCTTCATATTTGAAGGACAGTTTTGCTGGATAAAGAACTCTCAGCTTGCAGTTTTTCTCTTTCAGTTTCCTAATTGTATCATACCACTGTCTTCCTGCCTCCAAGGTTTCTGAAGAGAAATCTGCACTAAGTCTTACTGGACGTCCTTTGTATGTGATCGTTTGCTTCACTCTTGCTGCTCTGAGAATTTTCTGTTTATCTTTTACATTTGACATTCTGAATAATATGTGTCTTGGCGTAGGTCTATTTGGATTTATTCTTATTGGGGTACAGTGTGCTTCTTGGACATGTAAGTTCATTTCTTTCGTGAGAGTTGGGAAATTTTCAGCTATTATTTCCTCAAATACTCTTTCTGCCCCTTTTTCTTTCTCTTCTCCTTCTGGAACTCCCATGACACGTATGTTCTTGTGTTTTGTGTTGTCATTCAACTCTCTGAGCCCCTGCTCAATTTTTTCCATTCTTTTCTCTCTCTGTTCTTTTCTCTCTTCAATTTTAGCTGCTCTGTCTTCAGTATCACTTATTCTTTCTTCTATCATTTCAAGTCTGCTGCTGTATGCTTCAAATGTATTTTTGACTTCACCTATTGTGTCTTTTATTCCCATGAACTCTGTTACTTTTCTGTTCAGGATTTCAAATTCTTCTTTGCATTTGCTAAATGACTTCTTGATGTCATTGATCTCTTTAACTATATTCTCTTTCATCTCATTAATTTGATTTTGGAAATTTGTGCTCATCTCACTGATTAGTTCTCTCAAATTCTGCATCTCCTCTGGGACTTTGCCATATTCCTTTTCTTGGGCCATGTCTTCTATTTTCTTAGTATGGCTCATAATTTTTTGCTGGTGCTTAGGCATCTGGTTAGTTTGTATTTTACTTAGATGCTCTATCTCTTTTTCTTTTATGGGGTTTTAGTGGCAGGAGGCTGAGTTACCACAGCTCTTTGATTTTTGAAAGCCTTGATTGTTAGGATTGTTCTGCTGGTTGCTCAAAACTGGGCACTGGACCCAGTAATTCATTGTAGAGTCGTTTCCTAGGGTCTTGGGCAGGGAGGCTATAGAGGCCAGGAAAAGCCTCTCTTAGTTATTAATTTTCTTATGTGCACTTCCTTGGTCTGCCAGGAGATGGCGCTTGCTGGCAGCTCTCAATTCAATGCCTGGTCGGAGCGTATTTGTTGTGACACAGACCAGATCAATGTGATAGAGCTTCCTGTCTGGAGGCTAAGAGCCCTGTGATTCAAACTTTCTGAGACAGTTCAGACTCCTCTCATAGCGCCCCCCTTTTCCCAGCTAGGAAATATTTCCACTCCCTTCTGAATCCTCAACAATCAGTCCCTGTTAGTAGAGGAGGAGATTGGGAGGTTTTTATATCTTTAGCCCCTTGCAGGCTCCAAGGCAAACAATGGCGCAGCCCTTCCCAGCCTGGAAGGGCTATCGGGACAGGGAAGACCAAACCTGGGAGTCCAAAGCAGGGTCAGCCCCAGGCTCTCTCTCCCCTCTCCCGTGGAGTCCTCAACAATTAGTCCAGGCTAGAAGAGAGGGATGTTGCGAGGGTCAGATTTCTCCAGTCCTTTCTAGGCTCCCAGGGCAAACCGCCGTGTGGAAGGGTCTGTGGGGCTCCGCAGCTCAAATTTCAGGTCAGAACCCGAGTCAGCCTAAGGCTGTGTCCTTCTCTCTCCCCTTTCTGGGAGTGGCCGATCCCTGAAGCCCCCTTTGTCTGTGGTCGCAGGCCCAGAGGCCCGAGAATTCTGAAGTGTGGGGGAGGGTGCCAGCAGCAGCTTACTTGCAACTCACGGTTCTGTTGTCGTGATTTCCCTCTTCTGTCCCTCTCTCATCTGGGTGGTGTGCAGCCTTCACCTGCTGACCTAAACCCTAGAAGATCTTTTTCAGGGCTGTTTCAGCTTGTCCTCTAGCTATTTTTCTGGAGAAGAGATCCCCGTGTCTTACTAGTCTGCCATCTTCCCAGAAGTCCTAATGTTTTCTTGTAAAATTTTTATAGTTTTACATTTTACATTTAAGTGTCTGGTCTATTTTGAATCAATGAGATTCAGGTCAAGGTTCATTTTTTTAAGTCTATAGATATCTGATTGTTCCAACATTTGTTGAAATGAACCTCTTTTCTCCATTGAATTACTTTTACACCTTTGTCAAAAATAAATTGGCCATACTCATGTAGACTCCTTTTTCCTCTTCCACTGATCTATGTGTCTATCCCTCCTCTAATGCCATACTGTCTTGATATTGCAGTTATCTATATTATTTTCTGTAAGTCAAAGTCAGGTAGTATGATTTCTCCAATTTTATTCTTCATTTAAAAATTATTTTAATTCTTTTAGTTCCATTGCCTTTCCATATAAATTTTAGAATGAGCTTCTCTATATTTACAAAAAAATCCTGTTGGGATTTTTATAGGAATTGCATGAAATCTTTAGATCAGTTTGGACAGAATTGATATCTTTACCATGTTGAGTCTTCCAAGCCATGAACACTGTATCTCTTTCCATTGATTTAGCTCTTCTTTGATTTCTTTCATTAGAGTTTTGTAATTTTGGGGATACTAACCCTGAACATATTTTGTTAGATTTATGGCTAAGTATTTAACTTTTTTGAGCTAGTATAAATAATATTCAATTTTAATTTCCAATTTTAAATTACTAGTTTATGGAAATATGATTGATTTTTGGGTGTTGGCCTTGTATATGCTGAGCTTTCTGAATTCATTTATTAGTGCTAGGAATTTTCCTGGCAGGTTTCTTGGGATTTTCTACATAGACAATTATTTCACCTGCAATTAAATACAATTTTAATTCTTCCTTTCTAGTCTCTACACATTTTCTAGCCTTACTGCACTAGATAGGACTTCTAGTAGGATGAGGTGAGTGTGGACATCCTCACCTTGTTCATGATCTTAAAGTACAAGTATTCAGTCTTTTACCGTTAAGTATGATGTTAACTGTAGGTTTGTGAAGAACTCTTTTATCAAGTTGAGGAAGTTCCCTTCTTTTCTAGTCTACCAAGAGCGTTTATTATTATTATTATTATGAATGGCTCTTGTGTTTTGTCAAAAGATTTTTTTTCCGCATCAATTGATATGCTCATGTGATTTTGTTTAAATTGTTAACATGGTAGAAACATTGTTTTTCAAATATTGAACCAACCTTGTGTTCCTGAAATGAGCCTTACTTGTTGCTGGCATTTTTTTTTTCAACTGCTAGATAAAATTTTCTAATATTTTGTGGACATTTTCACATTTATGTTCACAATAGATATTGGTTTATAGTGTTCTTGCTTTTTACTGTCTTTGTTTGGTTTAAGTAGCAGAGTAATGCTGACCTCATAAAGTTAGTTGGGAAGTGTTCCTTAGTCTTCTATTTTCTGAAAGAGATTGTGTAGAATTGTTATTTGCTCAGGGCCTAGGAATTCCTTTTTTTTTTTTTTTTTTACCGGGAGGTCCCAGGGATTGAACCCGGGTCCCTCCGTATGGGAGACGGACACCCAACCAGTTGAGCTACATCCGACCCCTAGGAATTCCTTTTATTCATAAAGTTTTATAGCTACAAATTATATTTCTTTAATAGTTCTAGGAATATTCACATTTTCTCTTTCATCTTGAATGAATTTTGGCTGATTGTGGGTATTGAGGATTTGCTCCATTTCATCTAAATTGTCAAATTTAACTTTGTAGAATTATTTATAGTATTCCATTATTATCCTTTCTTTGACTGCAGAGTTTGTAGTGATATATCCTCTTTCATTCCTGATGTTGGTAATTTGTGTCTTTTTTCTTTGAATGTCTTGCCAGTGGTTTAGTGTTTTATCCATTTCTATAGGTAATTTTAAAGAGCCAGTTTTGGGTTTAATTTATTTTCTCTGTTGGTTTTCTGTTTTCAAATCCATTGATTTCTGTCCTGATCTTCACTATTTCTTTCATCTTCCTTCTTTTAGGTTTATTTTGCTTTTCTTTTTCTAGTTTTTTGAGGTGAAAGACTTGATTTAAGACTTTTTTTTCTTTTCTAAAATAAGCACTTAATGCTATAAATTTCCCATTAAAACCTGCTTTAGCAGCATTCCACCACTTTGACATAATGCATTTCCATTTTCATTCAGTTCAATATATATTTTAGTTTCTGTATTAGTCAGCCAAAGGGGTGTTGATGCAAAATACCAGAAATCTGTTGGCTTTTATAAAAGGTATTTATTTGGGGTAGAAACTTACAGTTACCAGGCCATAACATGTGAATTACTTTCCTCACCAAAGTCTGTTGCCACATGTTGGAGCAAGATGTCTGCTGAACCTGCAAGGGTTCAGGCTTCCTCTCCTCTTAAAGCTCCATGGTCCCAGCTTCTTTCAATATCAGCTGTTAAGCTGGGATAAGTCTCCTCTCTCTCCCAGGCCTCTTTCTCTCCAGGCTCAGCTGCTCCGCTCTCTCTACAAGGCCAGCTGTAAACTATCAGGCTTACGGCTCGTCTCTCTTCCCGGGGCCTCTGCCATGTCCAGTGGAGCCTTCTCTCTTTCCTCATGTATCTGCTTCTCTGTCTGTTTATTTCCCAGGGCTCCAGAATTAAAAACTCCCACTAACTCCTCTGCCTTGTACTTTTCTCTGTGAGTCCCTACCCACCAAGGGGACAGGGACTTGATATACTACTTATGTGGCCCAATCAAAGCCTTAGCCATTATTTAATGAAGTAAAAGTGAAACTTCTGGATTTAATAAAATCTAATACACCCAGAGGATTACTCCAGTTTACAAACATAATCCAATATCTATTTTTGGAATTCATAAACAATGACAAACTGTTACAGTTTCCTTTCAGACTTCCTCTTTGACCTATGGATTATTTGAAAGTGTATTGTTTAATTTTCAAGTATTTGGAGATGGTCCTGTTATATTTCTCTTACTGACTTTTAGTTTAATTCCATTATGGCTAGAGAACATACTTTGTATGCTCTCAGTTCTTTTAAATGTGTTAACGTTTTATGACCAAAGATATAGTCTATCTTGGTGAATGCTCTGTGTATACTTGAAACGAATGTGTATTCTGCTGTTGTTTGTTGGAGTGTTCTATAAATGTCAATTAGATCCTGTTGGTTGATGGTGTTGTTCAATCAGCACCATATCTTTTCATATCCAACAACATATCTTTGCTGATTTTCTGTCTAGTAGTTCTATTGATCGCTGAGAGAAATGCCCAACTATAATTGTGAAAATATGTCTATTTTTCCTATCACTTCTGTCAATTTTTTTAAAAAAAATTTTTTGTCAAATTTTGCTTCATCTATTTTGAAGCTCTGTTGCTTTGTGCATACACATTTAGTATTGTTATGTATTTTTGATTAATTGAAGTTTGTTGTTGTTGTTGTGTTGTTTTTACCGTTTTGTAATATCCATCTTTGTCCTTAGTAATTTTTTTTGCTCTTAAGCCTACTTTGTCTGATGTTTATATAGCCACTCCAGCTTTCTTTTGATTGGTGTTTGCATGATATAGCTTTTCCATTCTTTTAATTTTAATTTACATGTATTATTTTACTTGAAATGAGGCTCTTATAAGCAGCATATAGTTGTGCCATTTGTTACCCATTTTGCCAATTTCTATGTTTTAACAGGTATATTTAGAGCATCTACTTTTAAAGAAATTAATAACATGTTAGGATTTAGATTTGCTGTTTTGCTATTTGTTTACCATATTACCCCACTATGTTTATTGGAAATTCTCTTTTCATGCATTCCTGTGAGTTATATGAACATTTTTTTTTAGAATTCCATTTTGATTTATCTATAGTGATTGCATATATCTGTTGGTAAAATTTATAGCATAAATACTTATCACAGACTATTATTATCTATATTTTACCACTCCAAATGGAATGTAGATACCTTATCACTATCTTTTCCCTCCCCTATTTACAAGATAGTTGTCTTAAATTATACCTCCACATACATTAGAACCACATCAATAATCTTATAATTTTTTGCTTTTAGCTGACAATTTTTTTAAAAATTTAAGAGCATAATAGTCTATTATATTTAGTCAAATATTACCTTTTCTATTGCTTTTTCTTTATTACAAATGATCCAAGTTCTTTATCATTTCCTTTCTGATTGATGACCTTCCTTTAGCAATTCTTTTGGAGCAAGTCTACGGTCACAAATTCTTTTAGTTTTCCTCCATCTGAGAATGTCTCTATTTCATCAGCATTCCCAAAGAACATTTTTGTTGGATACTGAGTTCTGAATTGATAGTTTGTTTTTTCCAGCACTTGAAAACTGTTGGCCACTTCCTTTTGTCCTCCATCATCTCTGAAGAGAAATTTGCTGTCATTCTAATCACTGATCTTCTTTAAGTAAAGCATCATTTCTCCCTGACTGCTTTTAAGATTTTTTTCTTTGTCTTTAGTGTTCAAAAATTAGATAATGATGTGTCTGGGAGTGGATTTATCTAGGATTATTCTCTTTGGGGTTTCTAAGCTTATTGAAACTTGTGGTGGTTTGAAGCTGTACATACCCCAGAAAGACATGTTCTTATATTTAATCTATTCCTGTAAGTGTAAACCTTTTTGTAACTAGGGTCTTTTAATGAGGTTACTTCAAATAAGGCATGACCCAGGGTGGGTCTTAATCCTCTTAGTGGAGTTCTTTATAAATGGGATGAATACAGAGAGAGAGAAAGCAAGCAATGGAATCAAGAAGCTGAAAAGCAGTGAAACTTGGAAGAGAAGGGATAGACCAGTAGATGTCTCTATGTGCCTTGTCATATGGCAAAGGAGCCAGGGATTGCTGGCAGCTGGTCTTTGGGAAGAAAGCATCACCTTGATGCTGCTTTGATTTGGACATTTTGATGGTCTCAAAATTAAACTAATAAATTCCAATTGCTTAAGCCAACCCATTTCATGGCATTTTCTTGGAACAGCCTAAGAAACTAAACACAATTTAAATTGGCCATGTGTACTGAATTGAAGAATCCCATCCCCCCCCCACCCCAAGTTCATGTCCACCTGGAACCTGTGAATGTAACTTTATTTGGAAATAAATTCTTTGCAGATGTAACCAAGGTAAGATGAGATCATGCTGGATCAGGGCTGTCATGGTTAGGCTAATGTGTCAACTCGGCCAGCTAATGGTGCCCAGTTATTTGGTCAAGCAAACACTGGACTAATTGTAATACAAGGACATTTCATTGACTTTAATCATCAGTGAGTTGATTGCATAGATGCCTGGTTACATCTACAATCAACTGAGGAGATTGCTGTCAGCAGTGAGTAACATCTCATACAATCAGTTGATGGCCTTAAAAGGAGAAGTGATTTCAGCATTCAGAGAGAGAATTCCCAGGTGTATTTCAGAGAGCCAGCATATCCTGGGGGACTCAACAAGGATCTTCATCAGAGTTCCTGGCTTGCAGCCTGCTCTGTGGAATTTGGACTTGTGCATCCTCACGGCCACATGAGACAATTTTATAAAATCTCACACTAGTTACAGATATCTCCTGTCAGTTCTGTTTCCCTAGAAAACCCTGACTAATACAGGGTGGACTTTAAATCAATGACTAGTATCATTTTTAAAAGAAGGAAATTTGGACACAGAGACACAGACAGAGAGGAAAATGCATTTGAAGTTGGAGACAGAGATTGGAGTGATATATCTACAAGCCAAAGAATACAAGTATTGCCAACAAAAGCTAGAAGAGAGGCATAGAAGGGATTTTCCCTCAAAGCCTCCAGAAGGAACTGTTCTGTCTTCAGAACTGTAAGATAATAAATTTCTGGTGTTTAAGTTTCTCAGTTCATGTTATCTTGTTATAGGAACCCTAAGAAACCAATACAGTATAGAATAATAAGCTACATCATCTAAAAAAATCCATTGGAAAAGGAAAAATTCCGTTAACTTACTGTTCACTTATATAATGTCAACAAGCAGTTTTCCTTCTATGAAACTGAATGGTTAAACTGGTCATTTGTATATCATGTAGACATGGATACAAAGATTGTTGCATACACTGAAAAGATTCTAGTAATAATAATACCAACTTAAATAGTATATTATCTTGTTTGGTCTTCATGGATCAAAGTTGTGTGAGCTAACATTATTTTCCCTATTTTAAGGCTCTGTGAACTGAAGCTTGGATTGTTGAGTGATTGTCCATGGATATAAACCAGAAAAATAGGGAGCTGGGATTCAAGGAGAGATCTGACTCTAGGCCAATGGCCCCTTATAGTTCATCAGAGTTGCTTTCTTTCTGTCTTCCCCAAAGAGAAAAAAAGGAGTTTCTACACATAGTTAGGAATTTTCAGATTTGAAATATTAGTTTTATACCCAAGAAACTAAGGACTACATCTTGCAAATCCTTAAATAGTTTAGAATTAACTCATTCAAGTCTTTTAATGGGCTAGTTTGTTACCATAACAACTCAGAAATGCTGCCTTTTTCATCCAGTCCCAGCGATCACTAGTGAAATGATATAGACTACTTTCTGACTACTTTTCTCACTTGTCCATTAGGTTTGCCAGTCAACAGTTGATTCAAATTTATTTTATTGGACTAATTCAGTGTTCATGTTTATTTTACACTGTTTATCTTTATTCTGAATTATTCTAATCCACAGGACAAAAGCAAGATCCTTAATAAAATGAAGCATGAAGTTTAAATTTTCATGAGTCACACTTGTGAATAGAGCATTCTTTTGACTTGGGCCCAGCACATACTGCAAATCAAGAGGATGGGAAGAGTTTTATGCATGTAAACAGCTGGAGCATTTTGTTAAGTTGATAGTATGAAAGAATCTGGAGCTTTTAAAAAATCTGTGTAGGGAATAAAACTAGGAAGAATCATTTTACACCCATGGAAACAATTTACTGGTTTATAAGTATGATAAACCTTCCTTAATGCCGGTGCTTTGAACTTGCTGAACACCTTTCAGCAGTGGATTCTGAAGCACTTCACTGACAGTACCCTTGGGTACTGTCATCCCAGGACCCTTGGGATGGAGGCATTATTTCCATTTCATATTAGGGAAATAGATGCAAGGAGTGACTTGCTCCAGACACAGAATAAATCTCAATCAAGCTTTTATCCCAAGAACTCAGACCAAAATCTAACCTGTAGGCTACTCTTGCCTCTACACATTTATCTTATAAATGGAAAACAATTATTTCAAATGTATGTTCAGTTAAGCATAAGGATACATCCCTTTCACCTGTTTTAACATGTTTTTGAAGTCTTGCTTGTTTTTATATTGGTAGGATTTTTAGATGATTAGCTCTGAGTGTCTTTTGTTAAAAGTATCTCATGTAGGGGATGAGAAACACCAGATAATCAAGGACCTTTCCACTGCTTAGTCACTAGCTCGAGTTCAGCCTAATTAGGTGATGACCCAGGTGGACCATTTCAGGGCTGTGGGAAGTAAATATGTTGGTCTGGGGCAGGGGGGAGGGCTGTTCCAAAATGAAAAGTGACAGAATTTAAGCCAGGTAATTTGGACTGTCTTTGCAAGAGAATCCAATGAATATCCATGGACCTTCCAGAAAAGTACAGAAGAAAGCAATCTTAGAAACAAAATAATGTTTCCTTCAAAAGAACGAGCAAAAATTCTAAGGCAAGCCTGCTGGAAGAAGAGGTACCAGAGGAAGATAGGCACTGGGGAACCCGGGGAATGAAGAGGGTTATCAGCCAGACCAGCACCATCAATGCTAATTTGCAACCATATTTCAGAAGTGTGTATCCTCCAAGGACCAGAAGGGGAAAGCGGAAAGGCAACCAAGTGGCTGTGAGTTGCTGGGGAAATGATTTTTATCACACCAATGTCCTAGGAAATTAAATAAAATAAAACATATCTCTAGTTTCAAAATAGGAATTTGCATCTATCTAATTTAGTATTGGTGCAACAGATCAAAAGGAAACTGTAAGTTATCATCAGTAATATAAAGGTCAACATTTAAACTCTCTAGACTGCAAATGGAGTAATAATTTAGTAACATTATTCAGTCAGGACACTGTATTAGTAAAGGCTTTTCTAACATCTCCATTCCTTCTGTCGTCCAGCACTGCCAAATGCACGAGAAATTTTGGAGACGAACACATAGCTCCCATCCAATCTTCCTCAGAAGGATCAGCCTCAGAGGCTGCCCCCTATTTCTTCTTTCCTTCCTTTGACTTTGTAAGATCTGGGAACAGGAAGTGATATTTACTCTTCAGTGTTAATAGAACAATGATGGACATTGAGGATGTACTCTACTCTAAATGTTGACCTTAGCAAGGAAACATTCCCACAGGAATATTTACAAAGTAAGTGCTTTCATTTTTGAAAATCCAAGTGATTTTTCTTGTGATTTTCAAACCATGAATTGACATTTTGGTTAAAGGAGAAATAAGCCCCACAGGACCAGAAGCATCCACATGACCCTTGTCAAGACATACTTAGGCTTTTGAGATTTTTTAAAGATGCAGTTTGAAATTTTTTAAAGATGTAGTCCGATAATATTATCTCATGATCTGTAACAAATATTCCATAACAATGTAGTATGTTGGTGGAGGGGTGTTGTATGGGAATTCCATACATGTGCATGATTGTTTTGTAACTTTTCTAATAAAAGCATTTTTTAAAAAAAGATGCGGTTTGACGTTTTCATAAATGGAACCTTGCCTAGAGACAATCCCACTCAATTCTCTACAACATCCAGTTGTGTCAAAAAAAGACTAGTGTCTTTGTTACTAAAGAAACTACATGTTTGGCATTTAAGTTTCAGCTTTATGCTGAAACAGGGAAAAGTGCACTGTCTTAAACAGAGCATTTCCCACTAGGCTCTTCTATTTACCATGACCTTCCTTGTAGAGAAAGTATACTTGGAGCCATGATCTTTATTCTTACATAACAGTACTTTAGGCCCCAGTATATTAACAGATAAAACTATTTTACATGTATTTCTTTTATATAATTTGCCTTATTAGGAAATCAATCATTGAGCATAATAAAGTATTTTGATTGAGAGATTAATTTGAAATCAGCCTCACCATGTCATTTCTTGCTGTATTTTGTTTGGCTGTACAGTACTGAGAAAAATCCTAGTTCAACCACATAAGTCTTTACAAAGGCAAGATTTTGAACAGCTCCCCTTGCAACCGCAACATGCTCTTCAATGAAACTGATTTCCACAAAATGGAGCAGTAGGAAAATTTCATTTCAAAAACTGAATCACCAACAATATGTAACAACTGCTCATTCTTTCTCATATCTATAAAAATCAGAAGAGAAGCACCCAAAATTTACAGTAAGTATCCCAAACTGTGATGAATGATGTAGTTTGTCATTTATGATTGTGCAATTGTGCAGTTATATTGGAAAGAGAACATGTTCTCAACAGATCCCTGGCCTACCTGGCATTTAATGAAGCACACTGTTTGTGTAATATAGTAGCACACTTGTACATTTTTCCATGAGTAGATGTGAACAGACCTGAATTTTAAAGGAACATTTATGCACTATTACATTCCTAATGAATGACACATTTAGGAAAAGTAGGACTATTTTCAATAAGGCAGGAAAAGCTCTATTCTGTGTCTATACAAAACCAAGTTGATGTGAGAGTACAAATTAAGGCATCAGTGTTGTCTCATGAGTTAAAATTTAGTATCTAGAACATTGGTTATACATACCATTTCTATTTTTTTAAACAGTTAAAAGTATACATTTCTATTTGAATAAAATTCAAATCAGATGTTTGAGGCTTCCTGAAGTACTTTGAAGAATTCCTCTAGTGCCTGGAACAGAACAGGTCATAGGTAAATATTTGTTGAATGGATAATGGATTCCAGTTTGAAAATTCACTGGCAAAATATCACAAAGTTTTCTCAAGAAGAAGTAGAAAAACACCTGTTATTCTGCTTTGTTACCTTCCCTTAGGACTTTACCACCTGTTTTTCATGACTACTTTATTATGGTGGTTTTTAATGTAACTGAAGTTCTATAAGGGAGATATTACTATCTAATATCATAGCTCAAAAATAAAAAACATAAAGCAATACTTTCTAGGCTCTTCTAATGAATAATGTTTAGAGTAAGGATTCAAAACTTGGGACGTGGTAGCACAAAGCCCATGTTTTCCCTACTCATCGCACTGTCTTGGCACTCACCACCTCTCGTTCCATTTTCCATCTCACCTCCTTAAGTGTTCCTCCACTGGACAACCACCACCACCACTCCCATCACCACCACCACTCCCATCACCACCATCATCAGTAGCACTATCACCAACATACCATCTCCCTGCACCATCTCCTGATCCAGCCATGATTTCATGTCTCCATAGCCTCTTCATGCCCAGGCACATTTTATACATTTTCATCTACAGTAACAATCAATTAATTTGGTGAAATGATTAGTGTTAACATGCTAAAGAAAGACAGACTTTGTTCTTTCTTATTTTAGGAAATGTATATTTTTCCCAATGTGAATTTTTGGTCAAATAAAGAAGACAGATGGTTCCCCAGCAGACTGAGAGAAAAAGACATGGTGGTCCTTGTGGCCCTGATATCAGAGGCCATATACAGGAAAGACATGGGTCTTATCCACTCAATTATTATTTCTGTCATGTGTCCATTGGCTGAAGGGCATGCACTAAAAACCCCTTAAGATTCTTCTTTCTTATAAGTAAGATTATGAGGAAGTTTTATCAATGGACGAGGTTCTCAGACATAATCATTTTTTAACAATTGCATTCAAATGATTTTAAAAATAAATATGCTAATAATGGGGAGCAAACATTCAGCTGTAGAATAACTTCAAAATTAACTTGGGGAAGAAACGCCGTGATTTTCAGAAACTGTTGTATTCACATAGAAAATATAAATATATTTTTACATTGCAACCACTTTCCAAAGAAAATACAAGCAACTTTGCCTCACATAATAGTAACATTCTTTCTTTTATTAGCATAAACTCTATATCCATGCCACAGGTATGATCAACTTTAATGAGTGGATCTTCCTGAAATAATAAAGTTTATTACATATTCTCTCTACATAAAAAATAATACCAATATATATTATATCTATCCATAATATGTATAGAATAAATTTCTTAAGGCTTGTAATAATTACCCTCCTTATATCAGAGCATTTCACAGTAAGAGGACCTTCCAATTCAGAAATTAACTTTATATCTTTCCCTCTGTAACTTTTTGTTTTAAAAAAGTTGCTTGAGTGCTTTAACTCTTTTTCCCCTAGAAAATAGAAAGTTGGAGAATGTATTAACCAAATAAACTCAGAGTACTACTGTTGCCCTGCTGACGATTATGCTAAACCTTTGAAAAACCATCTCTCTTGCATAAATAAAGACTGGAGACAATAGTCAAGAAACAGGGTTACTCAGCAGACAATGTAAGCTTTGTACAGTGGATGTTTTCCTTGGGATTTTTTTTCTCCTTGATAGAGTGGTAACAAAAGTCTAGCTTTCCGACTTTGTCCCAGAGACGGGGGTTTTAAATCTATCAAGGCAACTTTGTGCCTTATCTAAGCCTCTCCCAGTGGGTCACTTAGGAGGGAAAGCCCTGCTTCATTGGTCCCTGGACAGGAAAAAGGGATTGGAGTGGGGACAAGGAGCAGGTCTCTGCTTAAATGGATCTGACAGCTTTGCATAAAGGAAGATGTTTATCCCTGTATATGGCATATCCTTTCTCCCTTTATAATCCCCATGGCCAATGTTACTTTTTATAGCACGTCTGACTGTCTGGGAAGGAGCCCCCTTGTGCCATGCCTTGGAAAGCCAAAGGGAAGGGTGAGAAACTTTCAATAATGCTCTCTGCAGAAGGGTTTCCTCCTTTTGGAATCTACAAAGCAGATTAACTGTGTGTGTGTGTGTGTATGCACGTTTCCTGAAACTCATATATGCTGCAGATACCAGGTGAGAGCTTTTTAGTGGATAATTTAGTAGAAAGAATCAAAATCTTTTTCTTTATATATTCCTGAAACTTCATTGGGATTTTGAATTAATTGCCAAATTAATAGTAATATTAATAATCAGTTGATTCTGAATTATATCCTAATAACATGTTTTGGTGGTGTAACAAATGGGAAAATTACACTGTCTTTGAGTTTTAAAAACACTTTATGGAAAACACCAAAATACCCGTGATTTACTTTTCTTTTTTTTTTTTTTTTCATTATCAAATCATTTTAATAATTAAAAATTTTATTTTTACATATATACTGTATTATTTCAGATTTCTAGTTTCCAAATTTCCTTAAGTCTTTGTCCATGCCATCATTTCTTTAATGAGGAGATTCTTTTTTTAAGACTGTAATGTCTTTGCAATTCTTCTACACAAGTATCCACTTGATTTCTTGTCCTTTATCATGAGATCCACATTAGCAATAAGGGAAATTGGGGGATCAGGTGATTTTGTACATGGATTAAGCAAATGAATTTGGTGGAAGACAAATACATATTAAGAAAGGGTGAAGATACATTGTAACCTAATTTGTTTTAATATCTCTTGGTTTTAGTAAGTGATAAACCAGGATCACTATTAAAATTCAAATATATAATAACATATATGTTTCCCATACACCTTTAAAATTCCATGTGAAGGAAATTATTGAAAATTATGAAAAGGCAAAAATCCAATTTATCTGTTCATTTAATTTTTAATCTTCTTTATATGAATTCTTTCTTTCTCCTCCGAATCATGAGTACCATGGTCTCATTTTAAAACAGAAAATTTAAAGACAGTGATGTCATTCTTTTTATTTCTGTCCATAGATTATGTCCACATGGGTGATGGCTCAAAGCCTGCTCTTCTCTTACTCTCCCTTGTTAACCTATCTTTCAGACAATGGTTCTCAGAGACTGCTCACTTTCCTCAGTTCAGATCAGTGAGGTCATATACTGTTCATCCTTCAGTGCCTGGCTTGCTTCACTCAACATAAGGTCTTCAAGATTCATCCACGTTATTCCATGTGTTAGCACATTATTCCTTCTTACAGCTGAGTAATATTCCATTGTATGTATGTACCACATTTTGCTTATCCATTCGTCTGTTGATGGGCACCGGGGCTGATTCCAACTTTTGGCAATGGTGAACAATGCCGCTATGAACATTGGTGTGCATATATCTGTTTGTGTCTTTGCTTTCAGTTCTTCTGGGTATATACCCAGCAGTGGAATTGCTGGATCATACGGAAGATCTATTGTTAGTTTTCTGAGGAACCGCCAAACTGTCCTCCACAGTGGCTGGACCATTCCACAGTCCCACCAGCAGTGGATGAGGGTTCCTGTTCCTCCACATCCTCTCCAACATTTAGTGTCTCCTGTTTTTTTAATAGCTGCCATTCTGATGGGTGTAAGATGGTATCTCATTGTAGTTTTGATTTGCATTTCCCTGATAGCTAGCGATGTTGAGCATTTTTTCATGTGCTTTTGAGCCATTTGTATTTCTTCATTGGAGAATTGTCTTTTCAGGTCACTTGCCCATTTTTTGAATGGGTTGTTTGTCCTTTTATTTTCAAGGTGTAGGATTTCTTTATATATGCAGGATATTAGGCTCCTATCAGATATATGGTTGCCAAATATTTTCTCCCATTAGGTAGGCTGCCTTTTTATTTTCTTGATAACATCCTTTGAGGTGCAGAAGTTTTTTATTTTGATGAGGTCCCATTTATCTATTTTTTCTCTTGCTGCTCGTGCTTTGGCTGTGAAGTTCATGAAACCATTTCCTATTACAAGGTCTTGTAGATGCTTCCCTACATTATCTTCCAAGGTCTTTATGGTTTTGGCTCTTATATTTAGATCTTTGATCCATCTTGAGTTGATTTTTGTATAAGGTGTGAGATGGTATTCTTCTCTCATTCTTTTGGATATGGATATCCAGTTCTCCAAGCACCATTTGTTAAAGAGGCCATTCTCTCCCAACTGAGTGGGTTTCGTGGCCTTGTCAAATATCAGATGACTGTATATGCGAGGATCTATATCAGAACTCTCAATTCGGTTCCATTGGTCAGTAGGTCTATCCTTGTGCCAATACCACACAGTTTTGATCACTGTAGTTTTGTAGTATGTTTTAAAGTCAGGTAGTGTGATACCTCCAACTTCATTTTTCTTTTTCAATATGTCTTTGGCAATTCGGGGCCTCTTGCATCTCCAAATATATTTTGTGGTTAGTTTTTCCAGTTCCTTAAAAAATACAGTGTTGACTTTTATTGGGATTGCATTAAATCTGTAGATTAGTTTGGGTAGGATAGACATCTTGATGATGTTTAGCCTTCCTATCCATGAACAGGGAATATTTTTCCATTTATTTAAGTCTTCTTTGATTTCCTTTAACAGTGTTGTGTAGTTTTCTGTATATAAGTCCTTTATATATTTAGTTAAATTTATTCCTAGGTATTTGATTCTTTTATTTACTATTGTAAATGGTATTTTTCCGTGATTTACTTTTAATTTACCATCGACACTATTATTTTAGTAAGAAAAGAAAGGAAACTTCCAAGCGGAGTTTAATTTTAAAGAGGATGCAAACTATTTTTTAGAAAGATTTTCTTAATCATCTGGATTAATCCTGGCTTTCAACTCAGATAAGAAATAGGATATTTCATAAGGAGGATTTGTAGCATGCAGGGAATTTTTTGCCAACCAGGAAAGTCTCCAAAGGTCTAAGTTAATAAAGTTACTTTTATTAGTAATTATGTCTATATGCCGAATAAAATGAAACTTCAAAACAAACACTTGAAAAAGTCAAGAGAAGTCAATTAAATGGCATGCTTTTTTTCCATTTTGAAAAAAGAATACACCTGTTTATTAAAAGGAAAAAATAAATTACATTTTTGTTCTTCATTTGCTTTTAGAAATTTGATCAAGGTTGCAAGGAAGTGTCTGGACATAGCTATGTGCATCCATGGGCAGGGTCACCAGGCAGTGAAGATGGCTGGACAGCCCATGGTTCCTCTCGGTGGCGCATCCAGCCCCCAGGCACTGCTAACCTTAGAGTGGCATGCCTTTTATAAATTTGAAAGACATGGCCATTTTCAAAGAGCCTCATGGCTTGGCCGATTGAATAAAATGAATGTGAGAGTTTAATGTTAACCCCTGACAAATGGTGACACAGTTGTAGTTACACACACACACACACACACACACATTGTTCACAAGGTATAATAGATAAACTGCCTGGAGATACACAGCTTTAATCCCATCAAGGGGCTCTTGTGACTTTGTAAACCAAGTGACTAGAGTTTGAGTAGTTGAGGCTGTCCCTATACCTTCTGAAGGGGATTACTTCCATGTAATTCTCCAGAGCCCTTTCTAGTAGGCTAAGATGTGTGAGCTGCTTTAATAACAATCACTTAGCTGTCCACATCTCATGCAGGTCACTTCAAATGGAAAAAAAAAATCTCTAGAGAAGAAGGGAAACCAGTTACCATACAGGAACACAATGCATACCCCTTCCAGACACTATGACAAATCAAAACAGTAAACCCCAGCACTGCTAGATCAGCCATCCTACCTCCAGCAGAAAGGGAGAGTATACAGTAAAGGACCCTGGGAACTGCAGAGCTGGCACCTCACTGTGCCCTGGTGGGGTTTTGAGTTTTAGCAAAAGTGAATATTGATATCAAGAGCAATTCTATCAAGTCTGTGCCAGTACCCAAGCTAGTTTCCACCTATAAAATAGATCTTCAAGAAGCCAAGCCATAACAAAAATGACATGCCAGATAGAACACTTATCCAAATCTGCACCTGCCATCTGCAAAAATCCCTATCCATTTTGGTGGAAGTTAGATGAAAATAATAATATATCATTGGCTTGACAATATGAAGGTGACACAATCAGTTGGTTGAATTTTTTAATCTGTTATGGCACTATCTAAACACAACCTGAGCCCACAGGTCATTACAATAATAACACTCAATAAAAGGACAGTCTAAAATTGTGCAACACCCACAGTACACTTTTCATGCTCATTCCTTAGTCAAAAGGATTACAACTGAATAAACACTAGGTACCTGCAACTGAGATTAGGATGTACCACATGTACAGAACTAGATCTGTGTCTCTTTCAATCAGAGAGCCTGCTCACATTTACTTGTAATGCTTGGAGGCCTCAGTATAGTCCTGGCATCTTGAAGGACAAATTCCTCGTGGTCTGTGTTTTTGAAGGAGCTAAGAAGATTCAATTAGCTGGGTGCTTGCTATCTTTTGATGTGAACATTGGAAAAGCTGTGGGAAAAAAAAGTGGTGCTTTTTTGGTAAATACCTTTGGAAGTTAAAAAAACACAAATATAGGAGTACAATAAGATGGATACACAGTGATCAAGCCAGGTTAATTTTTTTTCATCTAAAAAATCTTATATCAATGTTACAAGTTACTCAGTTAACACAAGGTATTAATTACAATAACAATAAATCTGCTTTGGTCAGTGGTTACACTCCTACCTTATTTTTGTTCATTCCTCAGTGTTGAGGGATTTGGGACAATGCCCACTCTGACTGCTTCAGGTTGAGAGGAGACATAGATATTATGAGGCAGAGGAATGGAAATATTTTGCTTGTGGTTGAAGACACTCCTTGCTTTTGGGATGGGACTGGTCCATCCTTATCATTTTGTTAGTTGTCCAGGGCAGGCCAGAAGAACTGGAGAGTAGGAGTTGGCCACTATCTGCTAGGTTTCAGGGCTCAGCCAGCATAGGAACAATCCAAAGACTTTAAGTCTCTGTGAAATACACTCAACAGGTAAATTGAAAATTAGCGGTTCAAATAAAAGGCGTAGCAGAATCATGATTAGGGGATTTATGAATATGTATAACTATGTTATATTGAGGTAATTGATTTTCACATATTCCCACATAGGACCTGCTGAGGGGGGTGTTGATTTTATGTAGCTGTGTGGTTCACCTATGGTGTCTGGACATCCTTAGGGCCCTCAGAGCACTTTTGTTTGAGGCTTTGTTAACTGTGGCAGTTTGTGAAGTCTGGCTGGGACCTGCATAAGCATAACCTCCAAAATGACCTCCCAACTCACTTGGAAGACTCTTAGCCATAAAAACTCTATTTTATTTAATATTTCTCCCCTTTGGACAAGGCATTTCTCTAAAAGCATCACTGATTAACACTTGGTAATAAACCCTCAGTGCCAGGGAGGCTCATCCCTGGGAGTCATGTCCCATGTTGGGGGGAAGGTAATGAGTTTATTTTCAGAGTTTAAGCCAGGTGAGTTTTTGAAGTTAGCTGTACTAGTGAAAATCACCTCCATTAGACTTCTAGAATGAAGGTGTTTAAGAGCAAGGTTTTTTCAGGTATGTTCCTTGAGCCACCTTCATCTGAACCATCTAGTGACCCTATGAAAAATGCCTCCTCCTGGAATGCCTTTTCCATACTCCAACCTCCTTGCCAGATTTGCCCCAAGTAATCCTTGGAGTAATCCTTGCCTCAGTGCCTGGGCTTTCATCTGAACTAGACTTCTTTAAGATGAAGAGTGTACTTTATTGGGGATTGCATCTCCAGAGCTTAGCATAGAGCCTGGCAGACATTCACGTTGAGTGAATTAATGCTGACTTTAAGAAGGTGGACTTGCTTATGATTTCACAACTGAAATAGCTGTGAAATAGTTGAATATCTTGTGTTCCTAGTCCAGGAGGTTCTGAAACCAGAGTTTAGTCTCATGACCAGAGCAACTGATCCAATGCTCACATCCTGTTCACAGAAGAAGGAAAGGGGAACATGCATTGGTTACCGACTATGCTTCAGGAATGATTAGGAGTGCCCCTCGTAGTATCTCACTTGAGCCTCAACTACCTCTAGGAAAAAGCAGTTGCTATCCCTATCACAGAGCTGTGGTAGTAGAAGCTCAGGTGGTTGGGTTGCCTTCCTAGACTCTCAGAGATTCAAGGTGGCTGAAAAAAGATGAACTACTCCCCAGGACTCCTCTGACCACTATTATAGTTTTGGATCAAATGGAATTTATCCACTCCTGAAGTATCTGATTTGATCCTGGACCTGCCCTAGAAATTAAGAAAAATCCCTGAGAGAGGGAAGTTGGCTCTTTACCCCAAGTCCTAGAATTCCATTTAGGGCACTGAGGATACTTGGCCTTCCCAACGCACCACTCAGAACAGATGGGGAAAGAAGTCCTCTCCCCTTTGTTAGTCCCACCAGCCTGCAGCACCATAGCTCATGGGTGGCCATGGACCAGAGGGTTACCCCAGAGTTCCAGGCTTCAGGCAGTTGGTTCCTAAAGCTGGAGGTAGAACCATATCCCTCGACAGGCTGATGTGTCACAGTCAAGGTCTGCTGCTCTATAATGGAGCAAACAGACCATTAAAGCATTTGCAAGAGATTTGGAGAAAAAGAAAAAGGTTAGTGGTCATGAGTAGAAAAAAAGACTATAGTTTCTAGAGATTTATGCCTATATTTAAATATGTATCTGTGTATATATGTAAGTAAATATGTATACATGTATGTACATATGTATAAAATAAGTATCATGTACATTTGCATCTATATTTGCATGTTTACTTTCAGAGATCCAAACAGAAGAAACTAAAGTCCCTTTGGAATAAGTTTCCTTCTTTAGTTTAAAACTCCCGGTTTGAGGATCATGTAGCTTAATAATCCATGTATCCATTACACATTTGCTGAATGTTTTAGAGGTCCAAAGCATGTATTGTTAAGATCCATCAGAGGCTAAAATACAAGAGCACCTCAGCAATTCAGTAAAACAGATTCAAGAAAATGTGATCATATCTTTAAAAAGAGGTCATCCAGGTAGAATTGGACTTGAAGAAATGTTACCAAAATATAAATAAATAAAAGACTAGAGAAAAGCTTTAAAGTCCTGCTTTATTACATTTGCCCTTATTTTTTGAAAACGAAATAAAAAAATTTTTTTAAAAGACCGATTAGTGCTAAGAAGAATCAGTGTCAACCTTAGTTAATATTAGCGGCCCTTGAATTATGTTAAATTTTTTCTTTAGAATCAGGAATTTTTGTAGTTTCGCTCACAGGAAAGGGGTTCAAACTCTATCATTTTCAGGAACGCATTGTGTACCAAGAACGAAAATGACTATGCTTACCAATTTCCACACTTATCTTTTTTTTAATTACCTATGCTTTTTTGAACTTTTCCACCTACATTTACATTGGGTATAGGAAAGCAGCAGGCAGGTGAAGGGCATGGAACAATATAGCGTATTTTGCAGTGTTTTAGCAGGAAAGTCAATGAAAATGTTGACATTCACAAGTTGTTACTAGTCTCGGGGAAGCAGGCAAGAGGGATGCTATCCTCCTCCTCACCTCAAAGCAGGGTTTTTTGTTTTTTTTTTAATTAATGAGAAACTAGCTTAGAAGAAGTTCTTCCACTATATTTTGACATCCTTTTAAAATTTTACAGTCTCTCTCAAATCATAGAATAATTCTAAACAACGACCTTTTCCTAATCCAGCATTGCTCACCAAAACCAGGGCCTATGGAGTTATTTTTGGTAAACTTTGTTTTTTGTTTTTTGCCTCCATCTACAAAGGTTATAAAAAGCAACACCCAGAAACTTCTCCCAGAGGTGGCATGGGATTGTTCTCAGGTCAAGCATGCAGCACTGGCTTTCTTTTCCCTGTCCCCTGACCCCCTCTTCTCTCTGCCTCTCTCTGTCCATCATAAGTGACTTGGCAATATCCCTCCTCCTGGCACCCATTATAGAAAGGACCAAATTCCCCAGGACTGATCCCTCTGTCTAGAATGCTTTTCCTTTGCTACTGTGATGCTTCTGCCCAAATATCCCTTAGTTATTAGAGATGCCTTTCAGGACCACCCTATAGAAAATAGTCCACCAACCACCTCTCTCTCTAGTTTCTCTCTCTGTATTATTCTGCCCCAAGACCCTGGCTTGCTATACTTGTCTGTTGTCTGCTTCTCTCCCATTTGAATGTTAGCTCTTTGGGGAAAGGACTTTGCATTTTTGGTTCAATGCTGTATTCCGCCCATGTCTAGAAGGCTGCCTGGCAGATGGTATGCCCCATGTGACACTTGCTTTATGAATTAATAAATGAATGATAACAGACCTTAGCCTAGAAAGATCTGGGCCACTTATTGAACTTTTATGGTATGTTGCCTTCAAACTTTAGGTTGCAGCCCAGAGTCAGGTCATTACATCAGATGCACCATGGAATTTAGAGGATAAAATCCCCACTAGCTACGGCCTGATAACAAGTCTTTGGTCCTTAATCTGTAGGCAAAGCCATTTGGAGAATGGTTCCACTTATTTTCTAGCCTTCTGTCCCATTGTGTAGGTAGACTCATTCTCCAGCCAAACTGAGCTATTACTTACTAGGGTATACACCCCTGCCTCTGTGATCTGTTGTGACATGCCCTCAAATATTCATTCTACCCTTTCTGTCCTTCCCAGCCACCCCATGCCTATCATCACATATCTAAATTTCATCCCACCCTTCCTTTAAGGCCTCCTCCAGGGATCAAGACTTTCATGAGGAGGAACCTGGGTTCGATCCCTGGGACCTCCGGGTAAAAAAAAAAAAGACTTCCGTGAAACTCTTTCTGACCCTTCCACCATCACCACCGTAATTACCTCCACCTGGCTGGAGGGCATCTCTCCTCTCAACTCTGAGTGTTCAAGAGCTCCATTTTCCCTGTTGCAATAACACTTTCTAACGTGCATTTAGAGGCTTGGGTTGTTCATTTCTGTGGCTGTTCATTTGTTTGTATATGTCTTATCTTTGCTCTTAAACCAAGAAAGTCTCCTTGTTTTTGTTCATCTGCCTCCAGTCAGTTCACATGCCCAGAGCATAAATTCTTTGTTCACAGTAATTCTCAACTGCAGGGCACTCGTGCCATGCATCCCACCGTGGAGAGGGGTGGGGCCGGAGCCGTGAGTGTCTGAATCTATGGTTCAGGAAAATGTATAGAGTTTTTACAAGTGCCCCACATCTTGCTATTCCACCCACCAATTTCTGACATCCCAAATAAGCTTCCCACACTGGAGAGCCGCTGTATTAGACTAGAAACAGATTGCAGGAAGTGACTGTGTATTTTTTCACTATTGCATTCCCCACAGTGTCTAGACAGTGCTTTGAGCTTAATGGGCATTCCACCAATGTTTGATGACTGAATAAATGCCTTCACGGGAAACCTTTCTATTCCCTTGCACCCAGCACCTCCCTATTCCCAGGTTTGAAATGCACATCCTTAAGGACAGGCTGTAAAATACCTTCATCTTTAATCCTTATCCCCTGCCCCAGCCACCCACACCCTCTGACCAGGCATTTATCTCAAGGCACAAAATGCCATTTGCCTGCTGATCAAAGACTGTAGGAATGGGCGGCTGGAGTAGAAAGGCGGTTGCACTCAGATCCTGCCCACACCCTTCCTGTTTGCAACAGCCCACCCCAGGGGCTATGCTGTTTTCAGCTGGCTGAGCAGAGCCCCTCCTCCATCCCCTCTTTCCCTGGTCCTTGCAGACACTCTCTGAAGCTGATGTGGCAGCCCCTGACCCAATGGAGCCTGCTTTCAGCATTTCAAGATGCAGATAGCAGGCCAGACGCTCCTTTCCCCTTTCCTGGGACGCTGATAAGGCAATGAAAACAGTTCCCTATTTTCCTGCACAAAAGCTGACTTAGAAGAATGGGGTGGAGCATAAGTGATAACCAGCCAGAGTTTGTTGCTTTTTGAAAAGGAATGTGGTGGGGAGGGGAGGAGGGAAGACTGAAAACAGGGGGCTTTGAGATTTTGCCCTAGGTTGTAAAACTCGGGCACCTTCCAATGTCAATGCCCCTTTCCAGTCTTAGAGCCCTTTCTCACCTGTGTAATGGAAAACGCTGGCTTAGGGTCGGAGGGCCACAAGTGTCTCCACCTGAGGCAGGCTCAGCCACCTAGGAGCCTCTGACATGACCTCCTTAACCAGACTGTAGTTCACAGGGCAGAGGAAAGGAGTCCGTGGAAAAACAAGGATGCCATGCCGTGCGTTTAACCATCTCAACCAGTTTTCTTAGCCTTTTGAACCCATCCGCTTGATCGTTTCCAGTTCAAGACATGTGTACATTAATATGGGAGAGCTGCATCAGCTCGATGTGATCTTCTTTATCTAGAGTGCCCCTGGTCCAGGTCTAGTTAAGTAAACAAAACAGTCTGGAGTTTCCAAGTTATTCTGCAAGAGGAATCCTTCAAAGATGTAGTTGGTGTTTGGGGAAAGCAGAGGTCATGGGGGAAGAACTGGGATGGAAAAATGGAGGATCACCAATTCCATTTGAAAGTGGAAAAAGTGGAATGAGAGAAAAATCTCACTTAAAGACATGTTTGCTAGTTGGAGAACACTGCCCTGAGCTTGGCTCTAGCCTGTCTCTGTCACCACTTGGTCTGGAACAGGATCTGCAGGCCTTGTTTCCTTATCAAGAAAAGGAAGGGAGTTTTCTAGGCTCAAGTCAAAGAAATTTTCTGGCTAGAGTAGAGTCCCAATATTTGTACTATTGTTTGCTGTTGTGTTTTTAAGCAATGTGCAGCCAGGATTGGGAACCAGTGAATGGGATAATCCCTAAGGTATTGCGGTTGTAACAGTTTATGGATCCAAGTGCAGGGCCCAACTTCTCTCTTAGTCCATGTCTTTTATTTACCTAAAGACTTCATCCAGGGCTCCTTGACAGCCCAAGGTTGTCAAGCTGTCAAGTGATAGAGAAAGGAATTCAGCAACCGGCTGCTGTAGCTCCTTCCCCTACTCTCGGAGCCTCAGAGCAGGTGTTTGCACATCTGCCCAGTCACCGAAGGACCCAGTTTTGCAAGGCATGTCAGTGTGGAGAGCTCTAAGTGAATTAAAGCAGGGCCACATTCATGAGCTTAGCTTCTCCAAGAACAATATGAAAACTCAACTGAAATGCTGGCAGTGAGGAGAAGAGGACACAGAAGTAAAACAACCCTATGAGGCAACTTTGACTCCGATCCATTTTTCCTCACGAATGAGGCTGCAATGAACAAAATGCAACCCACTGGTAAAGAAACGACTGCGATGGACCTCCTCTACTTTTCTTGAGAAAACACTTCCTTGTCTTTACGAATGTCGCCATCTCCTATTTTTGCTCCCTAAATTGCCATTTAAGCCATTCTCGTTGTCTCTCTGTTTCCCTTCACGCCTCCTCACATCAGGCTTCCTGGACCGGCTTCTAGGACCCACACTCAGGCCTTGGTGGTTTTTCAGGGAGTTCTTCCACCATTGAGGAGCCTCCAGAGGGCCTGCCTTTGTGAAAACTGCCTAAAGTATTGCCAGCAATTCTTAAGTGATTTAAAAATCAAGTGTGCCACTGCCTAATTAAAAAGTAAATAGCACAAAGTTAAGTAAAATGCCAAATTTTCTCATACAAATGGAAAAGTTAGATAATAAAAGCAAAAGATAAGTGTGGTTAGGTTAGTTTAGAGCTTTAGCATAAAATCTCAGGAATTGGAAAGGGCCTTATCAATCATGTGGGCCAGACTCCCAAAGGATATTCTCTCTTCAACACCCTAGCATCCAGCCCTCTAGCATCTGACTAAACACCCCGTAACGGAGTTCACTTTCTCACAAGAATGAGAACCTTCTCATTCTGGTTTTGATCTGTTTAAGAAAAATCCAACTGAGATCAAATTCCCAATTAGCAGCACCGTGAGTAATAATATTGCCCTGAAGAAAGCATCGGCCCATGGAATTAGAACAGGGAAAACACAAATGGGAAAGGAAGAATGTAGAATGGGCAACAGTGGCCTGAGTTATTTATTTGTAATTTCCCCCCTTAGAATTACTTTAAAAATTCACACATTCATATGGCCTTTTTAGTTCCCAACTAGGGAGGGCTGAGAGAATATATTCCCATTCAGCAGCGTTAAAATAAAGAATCAATGCAAACCTCTTCTGAAAATGTTTGAGATATACATACATATATATATATTTAAAGATTTATATTATTTATTTATTTCTGCGCCCCCCTCGTTGTTTGTACTCCCTGTCCGCTATCGGTGTCTGTTCATTGTGTGCTCGTCTTCTTTTTAAGAGGCACCGGGAATGGAACCTGGGACCTCCCATGTGGGAGGGAAGTGCCCAATGGCTTGAGCCACCTCCACTCCCTATGCGTGTGTGTGTGTGTATATATATATATATTTTTTTTTTTAAAAAAAAATAAATAATTTGTTCTTTGAAGCTTCAACTGGTAAAAATTATTTCATCTTTTTATTTCAGCAATTGAGATGTGATGGGTAAGCAGGGAATCTCATAATCACCTGCGCCCCACAATGTGTATCATTTATCAAACAGAAACCATTGGGTTATACAGTATCATTTTAGATCTGATCCTTAAAGCTTGACAACAAAGCTTTCAACCCAAGGTACTGTAGGTTAAAAATGTATATAAAGAAAGATAGGAACTTGTTCAGGGATAAAATATAAGCAATTTACTTTCTGGGATTATTTCCAGACCTCAATGCCTGAGTTTTATTCATTTAACCTGAAAATACTGCTTTTTGGCTTGTTGTATGACTCAAGGTAAAGGTATCCCATGAGCACCTTGAGTTTTTCGTATAAACCAAGACAAGGTAAGGGTACTTGCAGGGATTGGAAATGCTTATATTCCCCAGGGTGGATAATCATTATCATTATCATCTGATAGCAGATATTTATTGAGCACTCACTATGGGCCTGGGACCATGCTGAGAGCTTTATGTATATTATCTCATTTAAAGGAATAGCCATGATTTGCTTTCTCTGAAGTGTATTCCCAGGTACTAGAAAATTGAACCTTCATCCATTTAGCTTTCCAGAGGCATTGCATTTGTGTGTCCTTTTAAACTTCTTAGAGCACCTTCATAGGTATAATCTTTTTAAATTCCTGGGAGGTAGGTAAGGCAGGTGCTAAGAAAACTAAGAAGCCATTGAGTGGAGTTGCCTGAAAACAACCAAATACTGAGTAGCTGAGCTGAAAGCAGAAGTTAGATTCTACTCTGTCTTCTTATTTATAAAATGAGAAATACATATAGGTGGTCTTAAACTTATCTTCTAGCTTCAAAATCCCCATCTTATCAGTCTTTTCTCAAGACCAGAGGTAATCAGCTATGCTAACTTCCAGAACATTTAGAAAATGGTGCCGTGTTCATCAGCTTACCATCAAATCCAGGCTCCTCACCACCTTAGTTGATCTAGAGATAGACCATAATTCTAGAAATTCACTTTAATTCAACCAAACGACATTGTTTTGGGTGCTCTGAGAGCCTAAGAGATAAATGAGCTAAAATTCTTAATTATTTTATGTAACCTTTGGAAGGACAAGAGAAGGAAAGAGAATTCCAACTGGGGAAAACAGGGAAGTCTTCAGTAAGTCCAGTTAAGTATGAGCAGCATAGGCAGGGGCTGGTTTCCAGCATGCTGAATGAAAATGACGTTTTACGGGGGTGAATACTACAGGTAAGTTCTGTAAAGTTGGGAAACTACAGCAGAGAAGCATAGCTTAATGGCGAAGCCTCATTTCTGTTTATCCCACATTAATCTTAGTGCCAACCCAGTGCTCTGCCCAGAGACAAGAGTCAGTGTGTTTGGGGGATTTGTAAAAGGAATGAATAAATAAGAAACTACTTTTAAACGATCAAAAGTGTTATAAATATATTTATTCACCTGCTCAAACAATATTAATTGAACACAATTCTGACATAGTCTCTGCCCACATGAAACTTGTAATTTAACGAAAGGGTTACCCATTAAAGTGATCACCCAATTAATTTGTGACTCCAAAGGCCACTTTTCCCTCCCCTGTGAGGACATTTCCCTCAGTCTTGCAGCTGCTTTCAAGTTGACCAGTTGACCACTGCTTGGGTTGTGGCTCCTTCCTGCTCTACCATGACTCCAGTTCACCTGGCTGCTCTTCACTGAGGATCCCTCCCAGCCTTCCCCCAAACTCCCCCGCCCCCCCATGAAATTCTTCCTCCAGTGCCTTGGGTGATTGGTGAGTATGAAACAGGCTTCACTTCCATTTGCTGCCCCATCCCTCACTTCCCTCCAAAACCTTATTTCACCAAGTTGTACAGCTATGTGGCTATCACTGGGTAGTTGGGCAAAATTAAGGGGAATTACAAAATACGAAGGAAGAAATGTCAAACTATTTGCTAAATGTGCCTTTTTCTTGGCTTAAGTGGAGAGTTTTCCCAAAATGAAAGCCTGGGACAGGGAATGACCTCTTCTGAACCAGGTTTTCCTGGACTCAGCTAGCCCTTCCCTTTGCTCTGAGAGCACTTTCATCAACTGTCCATCTAGCTTTTGAGAGATTTTTTAAAGCAATTCTAAAGAGAAATTACAGAATCAGGTCCTGCGCATTCTGCCAGTGGCCAAGAGGGGTCACCAGGGAGGGGACAGCATAATTAGCCCAGAAACAAGAGGGAGCAAGTCCAAGCAGAAAGTTCATTGAACTTCACATCAGCATGCCTTTCCTGAGTGCCTACTACGCCCAGGCCCTGTGCTAAGGCCACAGAGATAGGCAAGCAATGGGTAACCAAGTAACGACCACAGAGCATGTAGGCTCTGTAAGGAAGATGTCTACCAAGCACTGCAGGCATCATATGAGGGAGCAACTGAGGCAAGGTCCATCCTGCAGAAACCAGCTCCTGAACCAGGAAGGATGGAGCAGAGGGCAGCAGCATCAGGGAGGCTGGGAGTTCAAGCTTTGGGCAAGAGGAGAAATACTGCGTGGGCAATCCAGAGAGCAGCCTTGATTCCAGGGCCAAGACTGGGCTTCGAACCTGTGTGTAATCCTTGCTAGATGGTACTGGGCAGCCGAGGGGCTGCCACGGGCAGGAGTGAGCCCTTGGTAGAGGCTCCGATTCCAGGGGGGTTGTGTGTTCTTAGGTTTCCTGCCTCAGACTTCAGCAGCCCCTGGAGATGTGCTTGCTGGGCTGCCACAGGTCCCAAGCCCCCTGTCTCCATTCCCATCACGTCACCAAGGCCCCTGCTGGGCCACATTCTCCTGTGGGTCCAGCTTTACCTTTGTTTTCCTGGTCTGTTCCTCCCTGGGCTTGTTTGTGTAAGAAAACTCTCTCCCTGTTTCCTGTGTCTCTGTCATTTCCTCCCATTGCCATTCTACACCACAACACTGAAGGACGTTGTTTTTCTTTCTAGCCACAATTCTAGTCTCGGGTATGGGAGTAGGTGCGCGACAATGCAACTCGGCCAGGAATATCACAGTGAAGCCGTGGGAGTGGCGTTTGCTTGTCAGCTAGGGAAGGAAGAAACTCATTATCAGGAGACAGCTTCTTGCCGATCAATCCTCAGGCACTATTACATGAAGGCGCATTCCCAGGAGAAGACTGGAGATGTTGCACAGAGATGACAATTATCTTCACAAAAGCAAGCTGGGACTGTCCCATCTGCGTTCTCATTTTTGGATGTGTCCTTGCTGTTTTAAAATTAACTAAACAATAAACTGAGGAGTCCTTAAAGGGGGGCTAAACAGAGATCCAACACCAGGTACCGGCTACATGGATGCTGAGTGAAACTCTTGACGATGGATTTCCTTGAGGAAATCAGCTCAGCATTCTGGCCTGTTGTCCCTTTTGATCAGTCCCCTATTCAGCCAGCCTGCATGGCAGTGGCAGGTGAACAACTTCATGTTTTCTTGGCAGTGCTTGAATCAGACAGCTTCTCTTTATTTTTTGCTTACATAAGTGTTTATATATATATATATATATATATTTTTTTTTTAACAGCTTCTCAAAAGAGCTTGGATACTGGGTAGTTTTCCTGAGTTCAGGAAGAAGGAACTGAGGCAGTTGACCTGGGGAAGAGAAAGATGTACTTTTTAATTTACCGAGATGCCAATGCTGAGTTTTTGCTTTGATTTCTGAATATAAATGGGAGAGCCGTGGTCCATATCCCATCAAAGGACTAGGTGAATAATACATGGCTTTAGTTTTATAACCCAGGACATTTTTCAATACAACTCCAGCAAAGTCAGCTGAACAATATTTGACATACAACTTCAGCTTGGTTTTCATAACAGATGCATTGAAAAACACATATTGTTGACTGTCACCTAGCAGAAGCTTGTGGTTCTATTTTGGTAGCACTTGTTCCGTGAAGCTTTCATGGTTTGTGCCAGCTCTTTTCATTACACTTTTCTCCCTAGCTATGACACTAAGGGTCAGTCATCAAAGAGATTTTGTTTATTTCAAGTTTTAAAGGGCAATGTGGCTGCCAGGGACATGTAAACTTCTAGGTTTTTGTTAGAGAAGTAGAAAGTTATAAAGCACAAATATAAAGAAACATATCAAATTTCCCTTTTTTAAATAAAGTTGTGTTTTCCATTAAAGGATCCAAAGAATGCCCTGTGCCATCCTTCACTGCAAAAGCTGCTGATCTTGTGACAAAATTTAAAAATCGACCAGTCTTCTGTTTACAATCCAAGAAAATAGCAGATGTCACTACTTAAGGCCAGGAGCAAATTTAAATTCGCAAAATCCTTTTCAGGCCCCCCCCACCTGCCCCGCATCAGATTCTTAAAAATCATGTTAGAATAGGCATTCAATTTAAAAATAGAGAAGCATTCTTTTTCAAAAAAGGGAGAGAGATTTTTATTTCAAAGGAGGGAATTTTGCAAAGCTTCATTTATTGCTGGAATTAAATTTTTCCTCTGTACTTGGATTTAAATGAACTCGAGAATATACAGAAATTTCTAAGGATGAAATGAAATGATTTCTGAATTCTGCTTCAAAATGAAAAGAGAGAAGACTTGGTAGCGATTTATATGAAACAAGACAGGTGAGGAGCTGATAATGGTTGAAGCTGGGGGTGATGGGGACAAAGATTTCAATGCAGTATATTGTCTACTTTTCTATGTTTCAATCATTCTATAATAGCAATTTACGAAATAAAAAAGAGTAGTAGGAGACAAAAATAAATGTGCTTTCCTTTATAAAAAATTTAGCTGTTTTGATTTCTTCATTTAGTTTCTATAATAAAGTAACACTTTATTAACAAGAGGCTTTGATGCTGTATTCTGGGAGAAATCAGAAGTGTTGGAAACATTGGAAATATAGAAATCTGAGCGGATATATCTTTTTCAGATGTCACATAAAAGAAAGTCAGTCCTGTAACTGCATGTAAATAACGTGATATTATTAAAGCAGTTAATGGCCCAGTCTAAACAATTTCCAATTCAAACCTTCTACTTGCTCCTTTTTAGATTTAGGAAAGCCTCTTCCTTCAAAGGCATTCCTCAGAGTACTAAGGTGACAATATCTGGGAGCCAGTTATTTTTAATACTTTACATTTACTTATTGGCAGATTTATAAGGAAAATCTGAGAAATAAAAGTATTCATGAATAACTCTGAGAAATGGGTTTTCCACTACTTGGCCCTAGAATAAGCAAGTTTCACACAAGTGTAGCTGGGAGAGTTCCAGAATTTGCTTCCATTGAAGGAGTTACTTTCATAGAAGAAAGCTCCTTCAGCATGTGAAAGACATAGGGCCATTTACTACTGGAAGCCCCAATTCTTCATCCTCACAAATCTGCATTTTCTGGGCCTGCATCTCAAGCTCTTGTCAGAGTTCCTTCTCCGTGCTGCCGACGATGAATCTGGAGAATCAGGAACATTCCACTGCAGGATTGCCAATCGGCTATCACAATATATCCTTCCCAAGAGACTTCATTGTCCTCAGTTTATCTATTTTATTCAAATTTCATTTATACACACATACCCAAAGAATGCATTAAATAATAAATCACCGAGATAATTTTCTCAAGGTGAAAGGTCCTGGGATGAGAGCCTCAAAACTTTCATTGCCAGCATATAGACTACATAGGAAAATAAGTCAGAAACTTCTCGGCCCAGAGGCAGTTAACCAATTTCATTATGTGGTCTAGATGAGGAGTAGATAACATGGTTTGTTTGTTTTTTTAAAAAAAACTAAACATTCATGGTGTTTAGAGTTTGCCCTCCCAGAGGAGATTCGGCATCCAGCCATTAGCACTGCATGGGGAAATACCTCACTTCGGCCTGCACAGTATTTATATTTCAGGCCATTAGGGAGACAGGCTGTCCTCTAAACTGTTCCGAAATAGAAAAGAATCCTGCCTAGGCCTGTGTTAAATAAAGATCACAAGTTGTGCAGTCTGCCTCAAAGGATTTAATGGGCCTCTCCCCAGACGCTCATTTAAATTATCTGGAATCTTAATCCTAGTCTGCACCTTTTGATCAGGAAAGCCGCAGATCGTGGACGACTTATCGAAGGAGGTGGAATTTGCACTGCGCCCCTCGCACTCATCCTCCTGGCCACTCGTCCCGGCTGGATTATGGGACTAACACTTCAACACTCACAGTGGAGCCTTGAAAGCAGCTCACGGTCTCCAGCCAGGAGAGGTGCTACGGGTCAAGTGGGAGGTCAAGCAGATCGAGCTGAGGGCCTCCCACAGCCCCTGGGGCTCTTCCCAGGTCTCGGTGTGAAAGGAAACATCCTTCCTCACCACACACTAGCAGGGCTAATTTTTCTTTTGAAGGTAGGCATTAACCCCAATGTCTAAGTTTTCCTTCCCTTCTGAGCTTCCCTTCTTTTCCAGGGTGGGCTGGTCCTGCTGTCTCGTGGACTTCCCATTTCACTCCAGGGAGCAGCTCCCACCTGATGAGCTGTTTCCCAGCCCTCCAGTCTGCTGGATTTTCTGTTATCACCCTCCAGGACTACTGTCTGCCAGTGCTCCCTTTTAGGGACAGCAATAGCCCTCAGGTCTTCAACCCATTTTCAGAGGAACTGGGACAATTACTCACAATACAGGCACTTTCCCCTCCCAATCTGATTTTCCCTTCCCCTGTGCCCCAACCCGTGATTCAGAGCCAGCCGTAGGTAACAATTCTGAAATAGGAGGTGTGTAAGCTCTCAGAGGCCCCTTCCCCACCCTCACCTCCTCCCACTCATCTCCAACCCTCAGGCTAATTCCTGCTCCTGGAAGAGCAGAGGTCTCCCCCTCACTGTGCACCCCTACTTTGTCCTCCCAGTCTTGGGCAGTTTCTTCTCTGCAACTTTCTTTCTCCCCTCCAGAGTATCAGAATTTTCTTTCCTTGCATCCATTTCTTCCTGTCCCATCCCACTACTAAGGGCCCTGTGGGAAACCTGTTTTAAACACTAATACAAATATGTTAATAGCTAAACAGGGCTGTATATGTGAGACCTACCAAGGGATTTTAACAGTGGTTTCACTAAAAGAAATATGGTTTTAATACCAGAATTTTCCAGTACCCCAGGAGATGACTGGCCCAGGAAAAATGTATTTTAGGGTCAAAGGGTCCTGTCCTGTCAACCTCTTTTCATAAAACATAGTCAGTCATCGCTCTATAAGGCTAAGTCTGATTCATTGCATATCAACATTTCCTGAGATCATACCCTGTCCACCCTCATTTCAGCAGGAACTCACACTCTTCCGGACCGTTTCCAGAGCTACTGCTTATTCGTGGCGGCAGTGCTTTTCCACCAAAAGAACCCCGGCATGGGTATCAGACAGACTCCTGTTCTAGACCACGTCCACCACCCAGTTTAGCGGCCTTAGCAGGTTATTTAACTTCCTGGGGCCTTCAGTTTCCTCATCTGTAAAATGGGAATGTATTACCTACTTCTGAGTTACTGAGCAGATTAAATGAAACAACATATGGAGTTGTTTAATAAAGCAGTTGCCATTAAAGCTGCTTTAGAGGCTAACAGTCTTTTGAGTCACTGTTTTTTGAATATAATATTGTCTGACAATTGCATTCAATATTGCTTATCACTTCTCATTTTTCAGTAATAATTGCTTCATTCATCACTGCAGAACTAGCAAATAGCAGCCTATCTATTTGTTTTAGGTGCTAGAAATACCTACAGGAGATAATATATTGCGATCATCTGAAATTCAATTTTTGGCTTCTTCTAGTGTTCCCATGATGGGAAGCTTAAAAGTAAAGGAAAAAAGACATGGGAAGTGAAAAAAAACGAGTATCTTCATATCTGTCTTCCTGCTGAGGGCAGGAATTACTTCCACATTTGAGTTTTAAGTATGAAGACTGCTCTAGCTTTTAAATAGCACAAACACTGGCATTTCCAACCTGTCCCTTGAGAATGTTCACTATAAAATGTTAAGGCTCGCTGTCAAAAATCTTTGCAAGTAACATAGCTAAGATTTCCCTGCTTCTTGACAATTCCAAAGGATCCAAAATATCCAGGAATGCTTGCTTGATTGGGTGAAATGATCTATTTCTAATAAAAAGAGTCATCTCAGCATGCCTTAGAGCTAAGTCATTGACTCTTTAAGCATATCAGGAAGGGAAAATATACTTGACTAAAGCTGCCACTTCCTCTTATAGAGTGCTTGCTCCCTCCTCCTGAGGCAATCTTTCACAATTAAATTTAACGGATTCTTTTTCACTTTGTGCTTTTCATATAAAAAGCAGTTTCTTAGCTTCCTAGGGCTGTTGCTGTAGTCAACTTGGTGACTTAAAACAACAGAAATGTATTCTCCCACAGTTCAGGAGGCTAGAAGTGGGAAATCAAGGTGTCCTCAGGCTTGGTTCCTTCTGGAAGCCTAGAGGGAGAATCTACTCCAAGCCCCTCCCCAAGCTTCTGGTGGTAGCTGGCAATCCTCAGTGTTCTTTGGCTTGTAGTAGCATCCCTCCAATCCTCTGCTTCCTTCTTCACTTGGCTTTCTTCTCTGGGTTCCCATGTCTTCTCCTTTTCTGTCTCTTTTCAGAATATTCTCATTGGATTTAGGGTCCATCCTAACCCAGGATGAGCTCCTCTTGAACCTTACCTTATATTACATCTACAAATACCCTTTTTCCAAACAAGGTCACATTCCAAGGTTCCAGTTGGACATGAATTGGGGTGGGAGGGGGAACTATTCAATTCACTACAAGTAGAAAGCCTTGCTGTTTCAGGACTGGGAAAGGAGATGCCAATATTTTCTTTATTTCACTTTGAGTCACTGTTTGTAAACTTATGGCAAGTTAGTTTCATTGGTTAGAAAACTAAAAATGACAATTGAAAAATAGCTATTATTCATCACCCTCATTTCAGGGCTCCAAAGGCCCCGAGAGATGCTGAATGTGCCCCAAGCCCAAGGCGGATCTGACACGGCTCTGATGTGTTGATGTCGGCATCGCAGACGGGCCTCTTGGGAGCCGGTCACTCTGTGTTGCTCACTTCCCCAACACCCAGCCAGCTGTCCTTTCAGAGTGTGCTACTGTCACTAGCGGTGCCAAGAGAAAACACAAGATAGAGCTGCGCCCGCAGCCCCTGCCAGGACCAGCGAGGCAGCGGGTGACGCTCCGGGAAGGAGACACTGCGCTGGCTTGTTTCTCCGTGCTTCGGTTGAAAGAATTCACGTGTGTAAACCTGACTTTCCCTTCCCCATATGCCTAACTAGGCTCCCCCTGCAGGCTTTCTTCACCTTGGGCTAAGCCTTGATACCTCTCTCCCCCACTCATGAAATCACAGCGGTTCTTCCTTTCAATAGTCTACACAACCCATTCCCTCATGTCCGCCCTTGCTGACTCCTTCCTGGTCTTGTGTTTTAGAGTTTCATATCTAAATTCTTGCAACAAGCTCCAAACTGCTTCCCCTGCTTTCAGGCAGCCTTCTACCACCACTCCCAGCATTCACAGATAAACACAGCTACCAATCTCACTGCCTGTGGTGCGTCCAGATAAAGTGTTAGGAGTCAAAATACCCGATTCTGTTACTGGCTCTAATCACTCACCAGTTGTTTGGCTTTGGATGAGAAAAGGTTGAATTGAAAGGATGAACTAGATTAAGTAGTTGGCAAGTGAAGCTGGGGTAGAGGGTGCATGTTAGAATGACCCTGTCTGCTACTAAGTTTACCTTTTCCGTGCCTAAATCCATTCTTTGCCCTGCTCCGCCTCCTGGGAGGCTGACACCAATGGACTGTATCAAGTTCCCTTGCCAGCCGGCTTCCCGTCAGTCAGCGGGAGGTGCAGATAGAGATGGGAACTCAGGAGGAGAGAGAAAGTGGGGTATTTCTTCCCTGCTGCCCCCTCCTGTTGGGCAGTGCTTTAGTTTCCTGTCTGCTAAAACAAATACCATACAATGGGTTGGCTTAACAAGAATTTATTGGCTCACAGTTTCAGAGGCTTGCTTCCTCCTGGGGTTGTTATCATCCAGCTGGCCAGCAATCTTTGGGGTTCCTTGGCTTTTCTATCACATGGCAATGCACATGGTAAAGTTTCTCCTTTCTCTCTGGGTTGCATTGACTTCCAGCTTCTGGATGCTCCCTGTGGCTTCTCTCTCTGTGGCTTTCTCTCTAAACTCCCCAGGATTGGGATTAAGACCTATCCTGATTCAGTTGGATCATACCTTAACTGAAGTAACCTCATCAAAAGGTCCTAATACAATGGGTTCACACCAGGAATGGATTGTGTATTTTTCTGGGGTACATAACTCTCAGCCACCACAGGTAGTCTCCTACAAGAGTCCAGCTCTCAATGGACTCCAGTGACATGATTAGTGCCATTTCAGACCTAAGGCGCTAATCCTTAGGGGGCTGGGGTTCTCAAAATGTTGTCTTCTGATCAGCAGCATCAGCCATCACTTGGGAACTTGCTAGAAATGCAAATGCACAAGCATTTTTTTTTTTTTCTAACAAGTTTAATGAATGGGAAACAGATTTAATGAATGAGAAATTTGGAGGGTGGGACCTAATAATCTGTGTTTTAACAAGCCTTCCAGGTGAGTCTGATGCCCAGTTTGAGTTTGAGAGCCACTGCCCAAGAGGAGAATGCTGGGTCTGAAAGTTTCTGATTCTATAAGCCAGGGGGGTGGCTCAATAATTTGCATTGCTAACACTTCCCAGGTGAAGCCTTTGCTATTGGTCCCAGGACCCAACTTGAGAACAGTAGCTCTCAAGTCACTGCCTAGCAGCCCCTCCTACTAGTTAGGAGGAAACAAGTCTTCCCTGTATGGCCTAAAGGGAGAATTACTCCTGAAGGAGGAGGACTTATTCAATATAGAAGCCACGTGAGCTTGCATATTTTTATGAGCAAGAACTTGGGAAACATGAGTAGAAATAGATTGGACCAAGGAGGACAAAATATAAGGTTAGTTGGGGCTGAATGTATTGATAATGCACTCACTTAGGTGTAACACCATGGTTCTCAACCTTAGCAGTACACTGGAACTATCTTTAAAAATTACTGCTGATGCTGTATTCATTCTTTTGGGTGTGGCTGGGACATCAGGAATTTTTTAATCACTCTAGATGTTTCTAAAAGCAACAACTACAGCACAGTTTCCTTAGCTGGTTAATTGCACCGGTAAATGAGGCTGAGATATCAGAATTTTCCTTGGAAGAAAGAGCAATCCAAAAGCTTAGGGAGGTGAGAATGGTGAAGCAGATCTATTATGTACAACCTGCCCAGCCACCCGCCACCCCTATCCTGCCCCCACCCCCACTCAGGAAGACCCATATGATGCTTCCCCAGTTAAGAAATGTCTTGGTGAAAAAAGTGTAACTGTCCTTAGAAAGCTCTGCAGAGATGAGGATTGGGGGTACTACTGGGGAATTGGGGTCCCTGATTTCAGTGGCAACAATGGAATCCTGGCATAGAGAGTTGGAGGGAATAATTATGATAATAGGCCAAAGAGACATTAAGTGGTATCAGAATGTTAGACTCAAAGGAATCTGAGGTGGTAACTAACTGATCCCAGGACTAGTAGGAATGGAAAAGTTTGGTAGGCTACCAGGGTATTAGCTGGTCTACATATCTGGGTACACTCTGGGTCTAGTTAGCAGGAACCAGACTATCCACCTGGAGAAGGAACTCAACATACAGATACCATTTGCCACCACCATCCCCATCAGGTAAACTGGAGTCTGCAATGGGAGAGCAGGGAACAGTGTTTGAAAACATCTCCAAATGACTCTATTAGGTCCATAGTCTCCCCGCCCCCTCCCATTGAGGGCATGTGGAGAAATGGTTTTTATTTGGTTCCCTCTCAGGTCTAAGAGTTCATGGTGCTTTGACAAGGCCAATTTTGTGTCAATCAAAATCCTCCAGTAGCTCTTCACTGACCTCTAGGAAATATCAAATTCTTTACCATGGCACTCAATTTCTTCTATCCTGCCTTTCACATCTCACCTTCTACTAGCCTTCTGGCCATGCTTCCCATCCTTTTTCATTCATGGCACATATGGGAAATGATAATATTTTCCGGCACTCTAGAATAAATGGTCAGAGCTGCTCACAGCTAGAGGTTGTTCCTGGAGCCTCCACAGTCCCAGGCCCCTCCAAGCCATCCCAAAGATCAAAGGAATCAATATCTTACAAAACCTGTACCCATCCACCCAGATGAGGTGCTTTACTCAGGTGAGTACATGTGGTTCAGAAGCACAGTGGAGCCACAGAAATCTGCCCCCCCCCCCTATTTCAGGCTTGTCTACTCTTTGTGCTAAAAAAAATCCTTACTCATTAGCATATCAACATCTTTTCTTTCTCACTTTCTACACCCATTCTCACTCCTCTCTGTCTATTCAAGCTCACCACATCCTCTGGTAACGGGTGGAAGCCCAAATCCTCCCAGAAGTCTTCCCCAACCACTCCAAGCTATAGTGGAATTCCCAGGTACTTGTTCTCTGTGGCACTCACTTGACATTGAATAATAATTGCCTTGAGTCCCTATTACATCTTCCCATGGGATTATATGTTTCAGGGGCATGGCTCCAGTTTTGAGAAGGTACTGCTCGGACAGCTGCCTATTTGGGCTTTGGCAATGAAAGAAGATATCACTGACAGAGGGAGCTGGAGCAGTGAAGGAGATGGCCAATGTCAAGGAAGGGTTCAGAATTTTGGGACCCCATACACTCCATAGCAGTCATGTGCTTCCATAGAGAAGTACTGATGTGCAGCAGTGAGAGTGACACTATTTCCAGCTCCCACTGGGATGGGTTAGAGAGGAGACTGAGCTTTTCAGAAACAGAAAGCATAGTTCTTATATCGTTGTATATACATTGTGACACCCTTCCAAAGATGCAATAGATATTTCTAAAGTTAATTAAAATCCATTTGGGAAAGAAGCTTAATTAACATTTTTGGTGGAAAGAAACAAAAGCTGGCTATGACTAGCTTAAGCAAAAGAAAGGAGTTTGTTGGAAAAAAAAATCCTGGGCAGCTCACAGATATGAAGGGAAGGCTAACTCGCAGGCCTCAGGAAGCACAGGACCCAGGTAGCTCAGACATCACACACAAGAACCAGTGGACCCTCTGGGGCACTATCACAGCTCCAATAGTCTTTAACATCGAAGTATCTGCTCATGATTCCTAGCCCTAGTCATGGCTCTGTACTAGGATGGTGGATGGAGAAGGTACAACATAATCCCATGGAATGGGGAAAGGATACCATTTGCCACCACCATCCCCATCAGGTAAACTGGAGTCTGCAATGGGAGAGCAGGGAACAGTGTTTGAAAACATCTCCAAATGACTCTATTAGGTCCATAGTCTCTGTATTAGACAGCCAAAGGGGTGCTGATACAAAATACCAGAAATCTGTTGGCTTTTATAAAGGGTTTTTATTTGGGGTAGAAGCTTATAGTTACCAGGCCATAAAGCATAAGTTACTTCCCTCACCAAAGTCTGTTGCCATGTGTTGGAACAAGGTGGCTGCCAACGTTTGCCAAGGGTTAGGCTTCCTGGGTTCCTCTCTTCCCAGCGCTTGCCCCTCTCCAGGTTCAGCTGCTTTGCTATCTCCACGAGGCCAGCTGTAGACTCTCAGGTGAACGGTTCGTCTCTCTGTTCCCAGGATCTCTGCCATGTTGAGCCTTTTCTCTGTTCCTCTGTGTGTTTACTTCCCAGGCTCCAGCATTAAAACTCCAACCTCCCTTCTCTGCAGTGCAGTTTCTCTGTGAGTCCCTACCCACCAAGGGGACAGGGACTCAATGTCCTACTGACATGGCCCAATCAAAGCCTTAATCAATATTTAATCAAGTAAAAGTGAAACCTCTGAATCCAACATAATCTAATATGCCCAGAGGAAAAGACCAGTCTAAAAAAAATAATCCAATATCTATTTTTGGAATTCATAAATAATGCCACACTGCTACAGGGCAGTTCCCCAAGAAAGAAAGGATGAACAGAAAACATAAATAGTAATAACTATCTCCCACAATATCCATTGGTGTATTTTACTAATTGATTCTGTGATTCACCGCTAATATTTCATCTTGCTTTATATTTTACCAAACAATTTTCAGTACATTTTAGTTTCCTTGGCTGCTCAAGCAAATACCATGAAATGGGTCAGCCTAAAAATGGAAATTTATTTGCTTACAGTTGTTTTTTTTTATTATCAGCCTGTGTTATTCAAGTATAAACAACAAATACATTGCAAAGTATTCATGTAAAATCACGTTTAGGAATTAGAGCAATTACTGATCAATTGGATGGAATAATTACTGCAATCACTGGTATTTAGATCCTTCCTGGCCTGGGAAGGGACTGCATGACTTCTAAGATTGATTTCTCTGCTCAACAGAGTCCCAGAACCGAAAACAGAGAGTCCAGAGCTCTGGGACAGGGAAGCTGACATTCGTTAAATTGGGGTTTACTCATAGTTTTGAGGATGAAAGAAAGTCCAAATCAAGGTGTCATCAAGGTGATGCTTTCTTCCTAAAGACTGGTTGTCTGGAGCTGGCTGTCAGTGATCCTTGGTCCTTAGCTTGTCACATGGCGGCATCTCCTGATCTCTCCCTTCTCTTCTGCATTCCATTAATTTCCACTTCTGGATACTCCCTCTGAGGCTTTTTTCTCTATGTCTGAATTTCATTCTGCTTATAAAGGACTCCAGGAGTTTGATTAAGACCCATCCTGATCGCTGAGTCACACCTTAACTGAAGTAACTTCATCAAAATGTCTTACTTACAATTGGTTCACAGTTACAGGAATGAATTAAGTTTAAGAACATGTTTTCTGGGCTTCATACAGTTCCAAACCACCATAGTGTGTATTATCTAATCATTTGAAAGCTTGTGAGTTAGGTTTTGTTTATAGCATCATTTCAGAGATGAAGAAACTGGGTCTCTGTAAAGATGTCACTTACACAATAACTGAAATCCAGATCTTCTGAATATGAACTCCAAACCCTTTCAATTATTCAACACTGCTCCCCTTAAAATTAAAAAACAAACAAACAAAAACATAGCATTTTGACTAAGGTTTGGATCAGTTTGAACTCAGTATATACAGTATTTTCCAAAAATTAAGAGTTCCATAATAACATGAGAAAAAAATAAGTACTGGATGCTACTTCTTCTAGGTCCATCATATGCCAGGTTTTTCTCAGTTAAATTAAATTCAGTAAATGCATTTAAGCACAAAAGATGTGTCCCAGATGCTAGGGAATCAAAGATATATGAGACTCAGTCTCTGCGCTCTCACATAGTTCAAATTAAGTCATCAAAATAAATAGAAGCAGACGTCTAAATAAATAAGTACAATAGAGATGCTGTATTAGTCAGCCAAAGGGGTGCTAATGTGAAATACCAAAAATGGGTTGGTCTTTATAAAGGGTATTTATTTGGGGTAGAAGTCCACAGATACCAGGCCATAAAGCGTTAAGTTTCTTCTCTCACCACAGTCCATTGCCACGTGTTAAAGCAAGACAGTTGCTGGCGTTTGCCAGGGTTCAGGCTTCTGGGGTTCCTCTCTTCCCAGGGCTGCGTTTCTCTCTGGGCTTAGCTCCTGTTTCCTCCACAAGGTCAGTTGTAGATGATCAGGCGAACAGCTTGCTTCTCTTCTCCTGGGGCCTTCTTTCCAACATCAAAACTGCTTCTCAAAAGACTACTTTAACTGTCCTTTGCCTTGCCTTTTATATTCAATTCCCCACCCACCAAGGGGTGGGGCTCAACACCCTAATCCTAACCTAATCGTGCCCAGATTAACAGATCAGTTTACAAGCATGATTCAATTATATTTTTGGAATTCATAATTACATCAAACTGCCACAGATGCTATAGGAACATTGTATTTTAATTGCCTATTTACTTATATTCCCTAGACACCAAGATTCTTGAGGTCAGGGGTCCTGTATTATTGTATTCCCAGCACTGATCCCAGTGCCTGAGACAGAGTAGATACTTGATAAGTATTTATAGAATGAATAAATGAATGAGTGAACAAGAAACAGAAAAAGTGCAATGGAAACTCAGTTGAGGGAGGGATTAATTTTGATTTGGTGTATTAAGAAAAGCTACATTGTTGACAAATGATAGAATGAGTTCTCAAAAGAATCTATGACAACAGCTCATCCACATGGTGGAGTTTTACTGGGTAAGTGTGAAAGGCCTCAGCACAATTCGAGGGACATACTTTGTCCCATAGAGAGTACTTTCACATTCTTCTGTCCCAAAGATCAGCTACTTCTTTCCCAATAAACAGAAACTCCAAAAAGTCAACTTAGTTTATTCCTTTAAGACCTGGCTCAAATCTCCCCACAACCGCCTCATTTAAATTTAGCCCACTCTGAACACTTGCACTGTCTTAATTTTCTCAAACTGTCAATTTTTATCTTATGCAGTGCCCATATAGAGACGATTGCTTTATGATTTTTCTCATGTCGTTTATGCTCATCCCATTTATTCATTCAATGATCTACTATGCAGAGCATCTACTGGTTCACCTGTGATTTTGGGACCACATCCCTCCAACTCAAATGTAAAAGACCACCATCAACTCTCTCTAGGCTCATCCCTCCCCACTGGGACTAATATGCTGTTCATGAGACACTCAGCAAAATGCTTGCCATTCAACAAGATAAACCGAAAGCCCCTCCTCTTCCAGAGGAAGTAGTGACAAGGACGGCTGTTATTAGCAATTGGCATGGACACCAAGTGATTTATCCAGGCTCATGCAGTACCACACAGTACAAGCCAGGGAAGCTCCAGCAGTCACTGAGAGTCACCTGGAATCCGATGTCATGTCACTGGTTTGGAAAAGGGATTCTTGAAATAGCTGGATCTGGAAAGTGTGGGAGTCTTGCCTATGGGACTCGAAAATGTGCCACACAAAATGAAGCTGCTGGTTTGAAAGAGAACATTTTTGGCAGCTTATTTAAACATTTGTCTTCAAGGCAGAGCTCATGTTTGCTCCTCGGCATGTTGAAATATGCATCTTAATTACAAACAAAGCTGTTAAAGTACCCAGAATGGCCGTGGTGGTGCACTCTTCAGAAGCAAGTCCAGAAGCCCATCTATAAGCAAAGCCCTGTGGCCACTTTGCAAAACCTTTCAAGTATGAACATCAACTCAAAACATATGGCAGCTCAGGGCATGAAAAGGAGCCTTTCACTTCCTGGAGAGAGGCCAGTCTTCTGTTGGTAGCCCTGGGAAGCTCCTGCCACAGGAGGAGCTCCTGTGGAGCTATAGTGGCCTGTGTGAAATGCATTGGTGGTCTGTCTCTGTTCTCATGGCCCCACGTATTAATGGTGGAAATTGCCTCTTCGGTTGGTATGAGTCAATATTTTAAGTTGTCCAAAGAAGCTTGGAATCTGCTTTGTTCTCATCATTTAGATGTAGATCTTCTTGTGTGAGAGTCTGCTTGGGGCCAAGTAAGAGGCACTAATCAAGAAATTATTAATTACAAAATGCTTAATTCCTTAAGTAAATAAAAGTTGCAGCCACAAGATTGTACTTTCCAGATTATCCATACAGATGGGAGAAGACAGAGTTCTGGTAAATTGGGTCCTCTACTTACACAAGAGCTAGGTATACCCCGTATATAGACCACTGATTTTCAAAATATTAGAGGAAAATATGCTCAACTAGTATTAAAACCAGACTGAGCAAAATCATTCTTGATTGAGAAGGCACTTCAGAATGTAACATGCCTCGGGGTCACCATTAAACATGGCGTTTTTAAGAGCTGGAAGAGAATAAACTCACTTCCCACAGACCTACCCTGGGACGTGCAGTTTTAAACAAATTCTTCCCAGTAAGTTACTTACTTGTGATTTATTTGTTTCTCATAAAATGGAGCTCATTGTATGAAAAAAGAAATCCTATTGGTCTGAATGTGGGAATGTAGATGGAGAACTTAGATTCCCATGTCTAGATATAACTAGTCTTTTCTCCATACATTTTTTTTTTTTTTGCATAGTTGAGATAACACTGCATTTTTTTTTAAATCCACATTTTTTCTTTTTTCATTTAACATTCTATCATGAGAACCTTTACGTGTCATTGAAATCCTTTATTAACAAAATTTATAACAGCTACATATTACCTCGAATAGATCAGTTATAATATATTTTACCACATTCCTATTTTTGAAAAGTTATTTAGATTATTTCTATCATTTGGTTTTTATAAATATTGTTGTGATTATTATTTTAATGTATAAATCTTTGTCCATGGTTCTGATCATTTCCTTAAAATAATTCCCTAGAAGCTGAATTGCAATCAAAGTGCTTGGTTATTTTCAGGGTTCTTGATACATGTGGCAAAATTATTTTCCCCACGGGTTTACCAATTGACATCTACCAGCAGTACTTTTAAGTGTATCAACTGGAAATTCATTTTCATTGTTTTTTAAAATTTTACTTTTAGTCATTTGCCACCCACACCCCTCCCACCAGATTGTGTAGTACAGTCACTAACAGTGCCTGGTGAGCCTCCGAATGCAAACAGCAAAAAAATAATAAGTTATAAAATAATTCTACATGTGTTCTGCAGTTACATTTTCCTTCTGCAAGAAAACAGGATTATTATTATTATCTATGTGATTTGGAGAAGGAGGATGTCACAGATAGAACACAAAAGCTCACAGCGTCTTCCTGATATGTTTAAAATACAACAAAAAGAAACTTGCACTTCAGTACTTTCTGATGGAAGGACACATATGGGTTCCTGTGATGCTTGGAAAATTTACCTGAAAACCCACATCCCTTTTCAAATTTTGATATTCAAAGCATGTAAGACAAAGAGAGGACATGAAAAGCCCAAGGAAAAAAAAAGTAAAGCATATATGTTTTCTCTTTTACTTGAATTAGTATCTCGAGGAAGGAAAAGTTCTCGAATGGAAGAGAACTTAACTCTGTATCTGTTTTGCTCCCTTCCCAGGACTCCAGGTTCCCCAAATAAGGCAGGGTGGAGGGCTCAGAAAGCACAGGAGCCTTCCCCGTGCATGCTTTTGGCCTTCCTCTGCCTCCTGCTACCTGGTAACCAGCCCCTTCATTCTGCCACACCTTGCTGCCTGTTGCCGGAGCCTACAAATTATCCAGCAAAGCTGGTTGTCTCAGGAACTCTGCCCCTAGCTCCTGTTGCAAATAACAGGGATGTGAGTATGCCCATGAACATAAATTCATTTGGAAGAAGACTACCAAAGAGTAGAAGCTGCTGCTTCACTCTTGACTGGTAACTGGGAGCAAGGGTTTAAGGCTGCCATCAGAGCTCATAACTAAAGGCGAAGTTCCCCTAAATGTACCCTGCATTCCACAACGTGCAGCTCTCCGGAAATGGAGTATAAAAATTGAAATTAATAAAACAAATCATTTATACAGAGGTGAAATGATAATTTATTTCAACTGCTTAAGCAAAGCAAATGGTGCAAAAGAGTCTAAATACGCAGAAGTCATCTTTTTAGAAATACCTTTTATATATAAAATCCTGCTTTTATTTAAATAACCAATGCTCCCTTTTCCCCCACAAGAAGCCCATAAAACTCAACCTACTTCTTGGCAGATTAAATGAAAACACAAGCAATTCTAAATCAAATATTATAACAGCTATAAAATATGTTAAAGAATTAGGGAAACCCTTTTTAAATGCATGAAAAGTGAGAATGGTTAAAAAAAAAAAAAAAAAAAAAAGGAAAAAATTTTGAACAGCTAAGATGCCTGGAGCACTTGCTCTAGTGCCAGGTACTGTTCCAAGCTGTTATGGATTGTTGGAGATGGAATCCTGCTGTTCACAGAAAACACGTTCAGGTTCCAACCCCTGGTCCTGTGGGTAACCCATTTGGAAATGACTTTTGAAGGTGTGATGAGTTAAGGTGTGCCCAAATTAAATGAGGGTGAGCTTTAATTCAACATGGCTGAAGTCCTTATGAGGAAAGCAAATTGGACACAGGAGAAAGCCCTGGGGAAACAGCCAGAAGCTGGAAGCCAATGGGACCTGGAAGAGAAAGGAGAAGATGCTGCCATGTGCATTGCCAGGTGACGGAAAAGCCCAGGACAAGCCCAGAATTGCCAGCAGCCAGATCTAGAATGCCAAGTCTTCAACGAGAAAGCAGTGCCTTGCTGACACCTCAATTCTGGACTTCTCCTAGCCTCAAAACTGTGAGCCAATAAATTACTGTTGTTTATGTCAACCCATTGTATGGTATTTATTTTATTACAGGAAACTAAGACACGGATTGAATTGTGGGCCCCACAAAGACATGTTCAAATCCTGCGGGTATGAACGCATTTGTAAACAGGATCTTCGAAGATCCTACTAAGAGAGGCCAAATCAGGGTGGGCTTTAACCCAATATGACTGGAATCCTTAAAAGCCGGGTACATTTGGACACCAGAGGAGAGAAGGAGACAGAGGGCCATGTGCCAGAGGCAGTGACTGAAACACCTCTAGAAAGCTGCAGACTTCAGAGAAAGCCTGGCCTGCCAACACCTTGATTTTGGACTTCTAATCTGCAAATTCAACAGACTGTGAGACAATAAATCCCTGTTGTTTAAGTCAACCAGTCTGTGGTATTTGTTATTGCAATCCTGGCAAACTAAGACACAAGACTTTTCCTGCATTAGCCATTGAGTCCTCACACAATCCTAGCACGTATGGTACTGCTGCAGCCCCATCTTACAGATAAGAAAACTGAGAGCCAGAGAGTTTAGGAACTTGCCGAAGGCTTGCAAACGGCTACATGTTCTTAACCTCTACACTGTACTGCTTCCCCAGACTATATCTAGAATCTTTCCCTCCGCCTAAGATGGCCCTGACCCAAAAGAAGAGGGCTGAATTTGGGCTGGAAATAAAGCTTCTGCTGGTTTTTGCAGGTCCACCCAGCATCTCTTTGAAAAATTACCCTGAAGGAAAATTAGAAGAAGAATCACTTTGTCTTCTGCCCACTCTCAAGTCTGGGCAGTTATTTCAGCTATAGCTTTGTCCCCAGATTTTTTAATGGTTTCTGGAGGAATCAGTCAAGGCCTGATTGTGGAGTGGGGAAGGAAAGCTTACTTGGCACTGGGCTTGATCTAGTGGGGGTCTTTTCATTACTTTCCATCATGACAGACTGCCGCTGGGATGATAGCCCAGGAGGAACATTGCCCAAACGGGAATGCACGTTCTTCAGACACTGCTCCTTAGAAAGGCTGGAGCCCTTTGCATGTCCCCATTTGTTCTGCTGCAAAAGCCTTTGTTCTTTGCCCCTGCTTCACCCTTGACTCCCAGGCTCCCTGGCCCTGGTATGGGTCTGCAGAGGAATCAGTGTGGTCTTTAAACTCCTACTGACTGAATCCAACATAGACCAGCCCAGGACAGGGCAAAAGAATAACTTCAAACTGGACCCATCTGCAAGTGTTTGGAGGCTCATATCACATCTGACTGGGTGGGGAGATTTGACGATAATTTCTCAGTGTCCCCCCTTCTTAACTAAACTGATGAGCACAGTTGGAAAAGCAGCCAGGAGCAGCCCACCTCACAGTGGACAGAGAGGCACTGGCAATCACATCTGTAGCAAAGTGGGTGGCTTAAGAGCTGCTGTCAGTGACCGTTTTGGCTTGAATTGTGTCCCCCCAAAGAAATGTCAAATGCTAACACCCAGTCCTACGACTCGGACCCTCTTTGAAAATAGGGTCTTTGGAGATGATATTTGATAAGACGAGGCCAAACTGGATTAGGGTAGGCATTGATCCAATATGACTGGTGTCCTTATAAGGAAAGGAAATTTGGACATAGAGAGACGAGTCTCCATGTGATGACTGAGATGACGACATGCATTGCCAGCAAGCCACCACCAGAAGCCAGAAGAGAGGCATGGTGGACTCTTCCCTACGGGTTTCAGGTGGGGCGTGCCCTGCTGACACCCTGACTTCAGCTGACAGCCTCCAGAACTGGGAGACAATAAATTTCTGTTGTTTTAAGTCACTCAGCTTGTGGCACTTTGTTACAGCAATCCTACAGTCAGTGATGGACTTAACTCATTTCCTGGATTTCCATCATTAGGACTACTTCCACATCCACAAAACAAAGAAACTTTATTCTATATTTATTTCCAAGAAGGTGTTTTAGGACTGACATGGAAATTATTATATCAGCAGTGGACCAAGCTCACGGAATCAGGAAGACTACCCCAAATTCAGGTTTTTTTCCTGCAGACTAGCAGCATGCAGGAGGTTTCCAGGACTCTCCTTTGATGCATGACCAAAACAGATCATTGGACTTCTGGGAGCTACAAGTTCTCATATGGAAAATGAGATCACACACCTAGGTCTGCTTTTCTCAAACAGTTGGTGCAATAGTCAAATGGAGTAATGTCAATAACCATGTAAATGAAAGGGCTGTGTAAATCATCAGGGCTATATGAGGAATAAGATATTACCACCTTACCGAGGTGATAAAGGAGGTATTCTGCCTATCAGCAAAAAAACTAGACAATAACTCCTCAAAGGGGTTTCTAGATCTCATGTTTTATAGTTCAGCAAATAAAGATAAACTTAGCCATTTTCTACAGTAAGATGGGCACATCAAATGAGTCTGAAATAGCCCAAGCCAGGCCAGAGTATTCACACCCTCTCTGGACCCAGGGCACATGTTTATAGGATTCATTTGGAAATTAGTCACAAGCTGCTTGATGGTGCTATGTATTGTTATTCAGCTCCTTTTTTAACTGTTATTTTGTGTGTGCAAATAACATGTCTCATCTCTCCAACCAGACTGCAAATCCCTTCAGGACTATTTGATGAGCTTCCTGTGCATATTAAATGAGATGACATAGATCAAGGCCCTAGTATAGCAACTAGCACCTGGTAAGAGCACAATAAATAATGTGCACTATTTTCTTTCAGTGGGTCTAGCATAGATTTACATCCAGAGTATGTACATCAAGTTATTGACTAATCAATGGAAGTAGGCAATATCACACTATCAGATATTATTTGAATACACTCCCTTGAGCAATGGTACATGGGTGTTAAAAAGAATATTTCAGTCTTCTTATCAAATGACATCCCCAGTTGAGCAACAGTATGTAAGAGTCAAGAGGGGGTGTGTGATGATGAACACAAGCTTTGAATTCAGACAGACCCAGGTATGAATGTCGACTCCAACGCTTGTAGCCTTGCCCTAATTACATCACTCTGTCAACTCCAAGACGAGATAACAGTACTTATTTCAGAGTTGTGATAAGAATTAGAACAATCAATGTACATGAAAAATCTGGCATAGAGTCAGATAGTAGCAGTATCTCCTATTTTTAAGAGTCCAATAATTTCGTATCCTAAATTGAGTTGCCCACTATAGAAAAAAGATGAGCATGTCCACAGAGAAAGAGAAATGAGAACTTGTTTTGATTTCCTATCTGCTGAATCTCCTATCCACCAAGCCAATCTTTACACTTTGAGAAGTAAAATAGGTATTATATACATTGATAGTCAATGAATAGATTTTTCTGGCAAAATATTTGCAACTCTAGAAAATGTATGTTTGGCTGTGAAAAAGCAGACCTTTCTGGTGTAGTCTAAGATTGGATTAGTGGCCAAAAGGAAAATGCAAATCAAAACTACGAAGAGATACCACTTCACACCCACCAGGATGGCTGTAATCAAAAATGACAGAGGATAACAAATGTTGGCAAGGTTGTAGAAAAATTGGAACCCTCATACACACTGGTGGGAACGAGGAATAGTGAAGCCACTTTGGAAAACAGTTTGGCAAGTCCTTGAAATTTTAAACATAGAGTTACCATATGACCCAGCAACTGCATTCCTGGGTATATACTCAAGAGAAATGAAAACACACATCCACACAAAAACTTTTACATGAATGTTCATAAGAGCCTTATTCATAACAGTGAAAAAGTGGAAACAACCCAAATGTTCATCAACCGAAGAATGGCTAAACAAAATGCAGTATATCCATACAATGAATATTACTTGGCAATGAAAAGTAATGAAAGACTCATAAAAGTTACAGCATGGATGAACCTTGAAAATATTCCAAGCAAAATAAGCTGGTCGCAAAAGGCCACATATTATATAATTCCATTTATAGGAAATGTCCACAACAAGCAAATTCATAGAGATAGAAAGCAGATTCATGGCTGCCTAGGGCTTGGTGGGAGAGAGGTGGGGAGGGATGGAGTGATTGCTGATGAGTACAGGATTTCTCTTTGGACTGCTGACAGTGTTTTAAAATTGTGGTGATGGTAGCCCAACTCTATGTGTATGTTAAAAATCACTGAATTATAAACATTTTAAATAGATGAATTGTATAGTATGTAAATATCTCAATAATGCTGCTAATTAAGAAAAAAAGATAGGGAGAATGGTGATGAGCTACATTGTAATGTAATTAACGCCACTGAATAATATATTTGAATGTGGCTAAAAGGGGAAATTTTAGGTTGTATATATGGTCCTAAAAAAAAAAAAAAAAAAAAACAGGACTGTACAACACTAACAGTGAACTCTAATGTAAACCATGGACTACAGTTAATAGTGCAATTATAAAAATATTCTTTCAACAATTGTAATAAATGTACCACACTAATGCAAGGTGTTAAAAATGGGGGAGGGGAGAGGAATGAGAACTCTGTATTTTCCACATTGTTTTCTGTAAACTTACAATTTTCTAAAAAAACAAATCATATTTTAAAAATTGGATTAGTGCTGTACAGCTAGAAATAGCTCATTTGCTCACAGAAAGACAAAAACACCACTAACCAAATCATTAAAGATTGTTTGAAGAGTTTTTAAAAGATATCAATACATCACTAAAATATAACTATACTTGAGAATTGAATTTTTAAATGCGCTACAATACAGAACTCAAAAATTAAGTTAGAAACATAAAACTTCTTATCAGTTACATGTTTGAATAAACTAAGTAACTAGTAAATCTATAAAACCATTTTATTTTATTTTTTTTTTTTTTTAAGATTTTATTTATCCATTCATTTATCCCCCCCCTTGCTGCCCGCGCTCACTGGGTCAGCCAACCACGCCATGCGGGCGGGCCTGCCCTCACCAGGAGGCCCTGGGAACCGAACTCGGGGCCCCCCATATGGCAAACGGGAGCCCCACTGATTGAGCCACAGCCGCCTCCCTATAAAACCATTTTAAAAGAAAGATAATTCATTTTAAATTGCATTTTGGTTTAAATCATCAAAATCTTGAAATATTTGTAATTGCAGGCTTTGTAGACCTTTTCTAATCAATCAGTAGAAACATTATGAAATTACAGAATGCAAGAGTACTAAATATAAGTAGTTAAGAAATTGAAAAGATAAGGCATGTGTACCAATTTTAATTTGTTTCATGTCACATCCTAAGAATTGGAATCAGATATTCAATAATGTAATGATCAGTGAGAAGTTACCTTTTTTTTTTTTTACCTTTTTGGTGAAAATAATAATTTTACAGAATATTCTTTTGAAGGGGAAGTCATACATACTTTCATTAATTTGTATATTGGTAAATTATATTCAGACTTTATAGCATCAATATTTGACATTTAAATTTAAAATAGTTATCCTTCTTATATGACAATAAAATCCCATCTTTTAAAATTCAAGAAGCTGGGGCCAAAATGGCATTAGTGTAGGAGGGCACACACTGCAAGCTCCAGAGCAAGGCGGATTGTGGACGGGGTCCTGCCCAGGGGTCTGTGCTGGGCACGCATGGAGTGAGAAACTTGGGACATCTATCTGCGCGGATCAACGGCGTGGATGGAACGGTAGAGATTCGTGAGTTTTAAGCCTGCCCGTGGTGGTTGGCACGGAAGGCTGAGCCCCACAGTTAGGGAGAAAAAAAGAAAAAATAATAATAAAACAGCCACTTGGAGCCGCGAGTGGGGCAGGGTGAGAAAGTTTCATTTTCTGGGGATCTGGCTGCCTGGCGCCCCTTGGACCTTGTGTGAACAGAACAGCCGGAGCTAATCGGTACCCGGTGAATGCATGGGGGGATTCCGGTCGGGGAACAGAGCTGATTTGCCTAGCTGTCCAGGGATAAGACCTGGGCTGCCGCGGAGCCAGGAAGAAGGGACACTCCCCAAAAGAGGGAGGGTTCTGTTGGAGGACAGGGAAGGGTATTTTTTATTTTTATTTTTTGACATGGATCTGGCTGCCTCCACCACCCCATAGCTTTGTGGAGCAGATAAGCCAACCTGAAGCAGCATCAGGCTGAGAGCAGATGCTAATCTGCAGTCAAACTGATTTACATAGCAGCCCAGTGACGCTGGTGCTCGGCTCCAGAAGGGGCGGAGTCGGCCGTCTTTAGCACTCTGCACTAACATCAGAGCTACAGCTACCCTGGGGAGTCCAGGAAGTGGGACGTGCTTGATTAATTTTTACGGGCCCAGCTAGGGTCCCTTCCGTAAGGGGGTTGGTCTAGAGGAGGAATTATTTTGGGTCCTGTATTTCCCTAAAAAAAAAAAAAGTAAGAAGGTCACTTCAATAAATGAAAAATAAATTCTTTTTAATTTAGTTTAATAGCTAAAAGCTGTTTCAGGACCTGCATATAGAACCCTGCGGGGAAATTGATTGATAAACACAAGTAGGGAGAGAGGATCCACGTGGACCCTAGGGAATCATTGACCCCCCTTAGATCTGTTTGACTGCTTGCCTGTGTGGATCTTTGGTTTCTCTCTGTTTCTTTCTGGTCTCTTGCTTTTCTTTCCTCTTTCCTCCCCCACCCCCCTTTTTTTTTTTTTAAGATTTAATTTATTTATTCATTTATCCCCCCCTTGCTGCTTGTGCTCACTGGGTCAGCTAACCACGCCACGCAGGCAGGCTTGCCTTCACCAGGAGGCCCCAGGAACCGAACCCGGGGCCTCCCATATGGTAAACGGGAGCCCTACTGATTGAGCCACAGCCGCTTCCCCTCCCCCCTTTCTTTTTGCTTTCATTTTTTTAAAATTAGGTACTGCTAGCTTGTCGCTTCTTTGCTGTGCTTCTTCTTCAGTAATTTCCCACTAGCTGTCTATATTGATTCTGTATTACAAACTATTGCTTATCCTTCCTTCATCTTTCTGCCTTCTGCTTTCTGTTGTGGCTCTTAGATACAACATTTTTTCATAGGCCCACAACTTAAGGGTGT